>JAVFBY010282535.1:0-10390 GCA_034781015.1 Tonicella lineata
TTTCGACAAATCTTACAGATATGTTTGTGTTGACTTAAGGAGATTAATTTCAGTCTGATTGACTTTTAGACTGGAAATAATGTTAGCGCAACTATAGTCGTGACTAGCGCTCTAAGGGTTAATCTGACATTTGAGCTAAACAGAATATTCATAAACTTGTGTTGCTTGAAGAACTGAGGTTTTTTAGTTATTTTTTCCAAAATAAACTTGATCAATATTAAAAATTGTTAGTTTATTAAAATAGTTTCTATTTAATTCAAATTTCGAAAATGAAACTTCAAAGATAAGCAGTTTCTTTAAGTGTGTATTTTTTATACACACTCTATTTATGTAACAATCCTATTCCAATTACTGCCAAACACAGCTTTGTGCGAGTACAAGTATTTCTGCTAATTTTCAAAGAGTACCAAAAACTTTTTTTTGCATTGTTCATTGTCATATTAAAACAGCAATTGATTAATCAAGTCTTATTTAAATCAAGTTTATATAACACAAAAAATTATTTAGGATTCTGTTCACATGCAGCTGCTTGGATTTTCAAACCTGCTAATATTATCAAAAATGTACAATGTACATCCTATTTTTTACAGTGTTGATCAATCTGAATATGTTTTACTTTCTATTATTTGCTATGAAGCTCTAAAACTTGAGAGAAACAATAGAATTTGAAACATTCTCCGAGATTCTGAGATGCAAAATGCAATCTACTTCAAAATATTCATGCTCTGGTTGCTGAATGAATAGCAATTGCCACGTCTTGTGACTTTTTATCTCATGCTGGACAGATTATACTTACAAGCGTAATCCTATAGGATAACCCTAGTTATTATTTTATAATATATTAATTGACATTAATAACAAAGTAGTACGTTTTCAAGTAAATTTGAAATGCTCAGGCAATTGGCAATTTACTAATTTCACAGATATTTAACAGAAGAAATTTAATCTGAGAGGTAAAAATAGAAAGAAAACACAATGCTACATTATAAGACCTACTATATAACCGCAAGAAGTGCATACAACTTACAGGGCCTTTAAATCAGACTCGGAATAGTATCATTTCAAAGCTCCCTAAAAACTTCCTGCACTATGTTAAACATAACGGCCGATGTCAACCTCCATATTTGTTAATCGTCAGTTTTCGTCCCAGCTGTCAAAGGATATATTATCGCTGTGAAAGAACCACTGCCTAGAGAACCGTCACCGTGACACAATGGTCTCTATTTAAACTTTATGTTAAATTAGCCAACTTTGAAGAACTTTTATTTGATTGTCCTCCACAAAACGAGAATAAGGCTATTACAGAAAAAAATAACTATTTTTTCTTGGCAGATTTCTACAATCTTAATAGTTTTTAAAATTGTGGCTGTGATAATTTTTGGAATAATGTAGAACCAAATGACACATTTAGTCTGACTTGAAGTATATATGTCCAATGACCTACATTGTACATGTGCATTAAAAGATTTTCACAGCTGAATTTATCGTTTAGGTCTATCTGGATTATAACTGAGCAAAGCTGGTGACATCAAAGGCTTTATATTGAGGCATTTATAACTTGTTCACATCCACTGCAAAAGAGGTTTGGTCAGGCTTAGATGCCCCCATGAAAATATCCGTGGACAACTAAAATAATTTTTGTACGTGTTGAATTTTTAAATGTTATCTAAAGTTTCTGAAGAAACGCACTTATTTGATTTCTTTTCCCTTCTTTTATGAAGCTAAACAGTTTCCTTCATCAAAGCATACAAATGTCCAAACCAACTCTCTTTTCACTTAAAAGGTGCCAATTTGCTATAAATGTCAATAAATATATTATGAAATAATTTATGAAACCACTACAGGTTATCCTATAGGGTTACACAAGTATAACAAGACAACATACACAGACAGCAGGCACATAACTGGACAAATGTTTCATCAGGCAGTGGTTTATATAGATACAAGTTACAAAGACACACAGGCAAAATCACAGCAATTCATAGGAAAACACCACAAGTCAGACATCATGCCCTGCCCGAAAGCATACCTTTATGTAACCGCTCAGAGCTTTTACTCCGTGAGGCAGTGCTGGATGTGGGCGGGCTAAGGGAGACAAAACCTGGTAGGTTTCCTGCTATACTAGCTGGTCTGGGCTTCCTGGCAGGGCGTAGCTGTATATTAGTGCTATCACTGGCTTTAGGTGTGTGTAAGCCGACTGTACTGCGGTTACGATGAGGTGTAGAACCACGGGACGCTAGAAAAGAACGTTTCTCTGGTATGGTGCCGAGGGCTGATGAGGCCATAACAAAAGACAAAATGCAAAGAGAAACACACACACATTACAAAGGGTACAAGCTATCATTCCAGAGCAGCCAGTCCACAACCAGAGGCCAATCAATGGTTGCTGCTTGCACAATTCACAATAGACAGGCCTACTTTTACTCATACACTATATATACATAACTAAACAAAGCTAAAAAATTACTGTATTAGTAGTCACAACATCCGTGCATTTAAATTTAGTGTTAACATCTTAAAACTCCATGCTTATTAATTTCAAAAGTAAGTGATAGTTTCAAGTTACTATTACATGTACTAAGAAACAGTTTTAAAAATTGTCATTCTCAAAAACAAAGTTAATAAAAGAAACGAATGCAAATAAAGAAAATTTTGAAATGAATCAAATAACAATTAAACAACAGATATAGAAACATAATTAAATATGAGAAAAGAAAACATTTTTACATGTACAAGACAATATTAAAGACATTGATGTAGCAGCTGCAAGCAAAATGCACACAAGTGAAACTCTAATCTATGTGAGCTAATGCTTGACACTGCTTGTTTCTAGTTAGCTTTACACAGTTCTAGGTGCTAGAAATGCTCGACCATACTATGTGTTATGTGTTGCTAGCTTGACAGAGGTAGTGACCAATCATATAAGCTAATCCAAAGACTTGTTTAATCCCAAGTTTGAGGTCAAATTTGAGCTAGTGCAAGTTCAATTTGAGCTAGCGTAAGAATGGTATAGCAACTAAAAATGTTAACCTGCAAATTTTGTTGAAGCGATTTAATAGTAGAGATTTATTGTAGAAATGAACGAGAGGAAATATTCAATTTGTGAATTGTAGAAAAAAGATATTTGGTCGAATTTTTTGTGTGATACTAAATCTCTGAAAGGGGCAACTACACATACATGTAGGTCTCTTTTATATAATGAATCTTTAATGATGATACAGAAACATTGTTCAAACTTTGAATTGAGCTGAATGACGTAAGCTACGAACTGAAAACGACGCTGGCATACAAGCAAACATGTTATTGTTACATGTATTGTTCATCAGCTTACCGTGGCCACTGGGTAGGTTTCGCATACTCGTGTTGAGATGACTCGGCGTACCGAGATCGGGTGTTTTCTTGTGGTAGAGAACGCTGGTAGATGCAGACAGGCGTTTAGAGGGAGGCACATAGCCTGGCACAAGACCTAGATTAGACAACAAGCAAGCACAACATGCACTCGGGGATCTACTTTATAAGTACATTTCTCAAGTCACCAAGCTTCTTCTATACAACAACAACAACAAAAAAAAACAACAGCGTATGACTACAGCAAAAAAAATCCATATTTTATCTAACTTGTGCACTGTGCTGAGTGTGCTCTACAAAATCAAAAAGAAACTCTACCTACTAAATCATAAAATACTTTTTTTTAAAATTTTCATCAACAAAACAAACTTCAAGCCAAATAAGCGATTTGAAATCTACTTCTACAACAAAACAAAACCAATTTTAAAACTCAAGATCTCCAAAAACGAAATCACCCACCCTTAATACAACAGAAAAAATATAAAAAAAAAAATATATTATATAACCCCCCCCCCCCAAAATTTAATAATTTAAAAAAAAAAAAAAAAATGAGACAAATTATTTTTTCTTAAGAAATGGTAATACACTGGCACCTTTCAGAGCAAAATTTATATGGCGGAAATTACCTTACGTAAAGTAACATAGAACAGACTTTAAAGAACTTACCAAGAGAGAGCAAAACTAGTAAACCACAGAATAAACTCTTCTATTGACCTTTGACCTTATTTTAAATGGTCAGTCATATCACCCAGTGACAATATAGATGTAAATGAATAATTTCTGTATTTATTATTTCGGTTATTCAAATATAAAAATACTGTTAGGTTGCACAGTCAGTTTTTTTTAAAAGAAAGAGAGCAATCTTTAAGCTTGCAATCGTCAGTTTTTTTCTTTTTTTAATTGCAAATAAAGCATATTTAGTATGCAACATTTACTTGTTCTTTTCACCAAATGCTTTAATACAAACCATTGTCCCTGAATAGTATGACGGACTATAAAATAAAAATCTTGAACAAGTCTTTATCTGGTTTTCAAATTTGGAGAGCAAAATAATTTATTTATAATAATGCACAACAAGGAAATCATTATAAAACGATGATAGACATCTTAAATGTAGAATATGTGCCTAAAAGTTGATTTAAAATTAAATACCTGTAAAAACGTTTGGTCTCCAAATTTGATAAGTTCATTAAACTTAAATCACTCTAAAAAAATATTCAAATAAAGATAAGCCAAAAAATTCACAAAGAGATCGAAAGATGAGGAAAAGTAAAATCAAACCCACTTGCCTTAAATTCTCTGCTCATGTCCTCATGTCCCAAAACTTAGTGTTAATTATAAACTAAATGTGAAATACAACACCCACACAGACCAAAAGCCAAAGCAATAATAGAAACAACGTAAAAACTAAATAAATGTTGTATAAACCAGGGTTAGTTATATAGGTGAAGTGTTTCTCTATGCATAGACAAATGCACATTTATTCTGAAGATGCGTCAACATTCAACAGTCTTGAGCAAGACTCCTACAAAAGCCAGCCAAAGATGGTATTGAAAGCAACAGTCATCTTAGTCTTAAATAATTAGTCCATATTAAATGTTTAAGTTGTTTAGTAAAGTGTAGGTCAGTTTGCAAAAGTCATCAACTTTTTCATGTTTTTGAGTTAAAGTTGTCGTTGAAGCTACATTTACATAGGCTCCAGATAGAGATATCTAGAGAAAACTACAGTAGTACATTTTTTATTGTTAATGAGATCATCCCATGTTAAACTTCCATAAGGTGACATCATTAACTGTTAGAAATTAATATCTGAATGAAGTTTGAGGAGACTGCCATAGGCTTTTTGTTGTAAATAAATGTATGTTTTTCTTTATAATATAACAATTTGCATAAGTATAAGTTTTATTATTGGTGATTTCAGTAACTTTTTTTATTAATTTTTATGTCATTATGTTTTGCTGTTTGTTTGACTGGTGTTTTAACATCATACTCGAGATTATTTTGCTTATAGAATATGATGATCGGTTCTCCATTTCTTACTCTGCACCTGACTACTTAATATGGAGGAAACCTCCGGTATAGGCGAAGTCCACTTGTGTGACTACCTCATATACCTATAAAGCAGGTCCACTGGGTTTCCTGTACCGAATGAAATGCTGGCACCACAGAAGAAAAACTTCCAGAAGAGTTTTGTCCCCTTACACATGAATTGATCTATTGTATGTGTTATGTAAAGAATGCAGATATTAATGTCTATGTACAATGGAGCTCCAATGAAATTGTTAATAGATTATGAGAATAACCAGTATTACTGTACATGCACTGAGCAGTCAACGATTGAGAAGTTTACTATAATTGGCAGTTATTGCTCAAGTGACTAGGCGAGTATATACCCTGGCTGTGAACATTATCAAACAAAATGCACAAACAAAATGCACAAACAAAATGCACAGATTATAAAGCAGGCAGTAAAAAGAAATTAAACACAGACTCAGCATGCAAGAACAACATTTAAAGAGTTCATAAGAAATAAACATTTTAATGTATTATTTAAAGACGGAAATTTTATAAGCAAGATATTGTAAAGAAATTATCTAATGACATTTCAATTTGTTGTCTTTTAACAAAACTTGCTCAAATTAAACTAGGTTTGATCGTTTGTTTGATTGGGGTTTTATGCCACGAATTGTAATTGATAGTAAAGAGTTACCATATTATTTTTTGCTTGAAATTCTCATTAATAAAATACAGGACTTACATTATAGAAAATATCTTGTTTACAAAATGGGTAAATACACAGATAAAGAAAACACCACAAACAAACAGATGAACGAAATAAAAATGATTATAAGCTAGGTTAATATGTATTATATTAATTTATATAAATAAACTTTAAATAACATAAAAACAAAAAACATATAATAAATGAAATAGAAATTAACAGAAGTGACCATGATGCTTGTTTTTATTATAACGCTTATTGTTTTATTGGTTTCTGATAATTTCAAGGTACTTTGAAGGGGAAAATAATTTTGATAGAAAGAAAAAAAAATCCAAACAGGCACATTTATTTAATTAAAAAAATTAAAAAGTCCACTTATACAAGCATACATAGTTACAAAAGTCAATGAATACTAATAGATACATGAAGCGATGGCCTATGGTCTTTAAAGGGGGTTACACACGAGGAGAATTTAATTTGCAAATAAACCTGATTTTCACTTAGTTTGTCAGGGGTTGCGTAATTTGCGTATCGATTTTCAACTGCGAATTCCGCAGCTATCAAACATGTGACCGGTAAATATTTTAGCAGCTACATGTAGGTAGGGATAGATTTTGTCTTGTCACCTTGGAACCCAGTACAACCCAAAAGTCTTGAGTATATTTATCCAATGACCTTCAAACAGTGATTGTGCAATGGGATTAGGAGCTGGACTGATTGATTGATTGGGGTTTAACGCCGTTCTCAGGGGTATTAACCTATATGACGCCGTGATTAGGAGCTGAAGGACAAAATAGTCAAAATGTGAGTAGAATCGACCTATCCGTTTATAGGCACGTCTGCAGAATAGAGCAATAGGATAGTTAAAGACTGCACCTTTCAAAAAATGGCCACAGCATTGAATTTTACAGGTAACAATCACATCTATGTAAGTCTTAAGTTTCATGAGAGCGTCATGTGCCATAAAATCACATAAAACATACACGTCGTGAGGCTCTTCCTGTCTATAAAGCAAAATTTGCTGTGAAAAAACCCCCACAAACTCTGCAGCTACCTGCGTATAAAATTGCCTCGTATATCACCCCCTTTAGTAGTGAAAGGTTATATTAGAGTGGATTGTTTTGCTGTTGTTGATCAAATACTTCTTTAATTATTGATGAGATGGGTTGATTGATTGACTGATCAATTAAAAATTGTAAATGGAGTTAATAATATTTAAAAGGTTGTGAATGAAAATGATTTGAGTAAATTAAATTTTTAAAACGTCACTTTTTATATGTACCTGTAAATATGTCATACACAAGCTACATGTAACCATGTAAAAATGTATAAGAATGAATGAAGGATGAATTTATCAAAATAATTACACAGTGTCCTTTAAGTTAATCATTATATTGCAATAAAGGTTTTATTAGAAATTAAAATCCCCTTCTCTAAGCTGAGAATTATAAATGCTAAATTAATAATTTTGCGTATAAACTAGTATAGTTTCTCTTGAGTGATGCATGTGGCATGTTAAAAGAAAGTAATCCATTGACAGTGGAAAAATCCCTATCACTGAAATCAATAAACTTCTTTTGATGTTTCTTGACAGTAAGTAGTGGATTTATACTTCCTTTATGCTTGTTCGTTTGATTGTTTGCGTGCTTAATGTCATACTCAAGGGTATTTCGCTTATATAGCGACGGGTTCTCTACTTCTTAATCTGCAATACTTTATATTGTGAAGAAAAAAAACCCTGAGAGCAAACCTTTGAAAATACATAAATTATTGTGTGATGTATAGACGGAATGCTGAACTTGGGGTTTCCACAAATATAGAGTAGTATCTTAGTGGTAATATTGCCATGTCGACAAAGTTCAAAAGTGTCAACTGAGTATATAGTGTTATGATGTGTAAACTTAATACAAGTGATTGCATGTAGGTGTAAGGAGGTTGTTAATAGAGGGTTAGTATAAGAGACCTTACCAGTGGATGAGCTAGTGTCCACACAGCAGTGTCTACGGACAGTACTGCAGGCAGAAATAGCTCGTCTCTGCGGCCGGTAATATGAGTCAGAGTCGGAGTCATTAGGAGAGCGGCGATAGATAGCACTCTGAGAGGTGGCTCGACGACCACGACCTAAACGCTGGCAGATATCACGAGGTGTGCGACTGCCAAACCCAAAAGGGCCTTGTACTCCACCTTTGCCTTTTCCACTGGCTTTCCATGCTTCGTATCGTGCAAGTCTTTCAGATGTCTTGGCCAATATAGCTTCGTGTTTCGCCTAGTAAATAAAAATGCAAGATTTTAATAAACATTTACAGCCAGGTTAGGAAATAAGGAACATTTAAAAAATTAATGGGACCGAAAATATCTTGATTTAATGGTGTTTAACGCAGTGCTAAGCAGTATCATCTATGTGATGGGTGGAGGAAACCCAACTCGATGCACAGTCATCACCAATGACAGGACACAACAACAAATTAGCTTTCTGATGCCACAGAACCAGGAAGCTTTTGCAAACTACCACAAAGCACTAAGAGAATTTATGTTAGAGATAGTGTTAGCAAATAAAATAAATTCTCACGGAAAACCAGCAGGGAGACAATTAATAAATGTAGACTGTAATTACCAAAAAAAACAAACAAACAACAACCTTAAATGTTTTAAAACTTGATACTTAAAACTTTAAGGTAATGAACAATGTACACTGTGCAATTAACAAAGGTTTTTCATTCATTGTTTAAATTAGGTGCACTTATTGACATTTTTAACAGTAAACGTTTATTCAATTTTTTTCTCTTTAGGGAATTTGGCTGCCATTGTACAACATGTCATTTTGATTTCAGCTCCGGTTCAGAATTCACGTGTTTATATTTGACGTCAACCTGATGTCTAGCATGCCCCAAAGTATGTGCTCAAAATAATCAATGGGAGAATTATAGATTCTTCAGGTGAAATATTGAGAAAGGAAGTGGGCTGATATTAGTTGATAGATTGCCCACTGTGAATTCAATAAATACTACAAGCACTATTGATTACTTAATAAATGTTGACGCAATAAATGTCCATACGGAATTCTGATCACAGCCAATATAAAATGCATTAGCAATAAATATCATAGTCTTAAGTGTGAATATTGATTTTGAATAATTAACATTTAAGACATGCTTTCTCTGCATGTTTGTTACAGTGTATTTTATAATCAGTCATGTTTCTTAACAATTTAATGAACCTGTCACCGAAACATGTTGCAACTCACAATAATCTATGTAAATGTACATTTTCTTGTGTCTTATTAAAATGATTGATTGATGTGTTATGCCATATTTAACAATGCTTCAAAAACATGTAAACAATGGATAAAAGGATGTTAAGGACCCACAGAAAAAAATCTATGGAAATCCACTGAATTATTTATTTATTTCAAACATCATCTAATAGCACTTTTCTTTGTTTCATTGAAGCTTTAACTTTTATTCTCAGAAAAGTGTTACGTAAATATAAATGTAATGCAGTAACTGGTGGTACGTACAAATTGTAATAGTTACTTAAATCGCATGTTTATCTACTTGGTCCTTGCTTGGTTCATCCTTAACGATTTACATACATGTACTTTTGGTATTTCATATATAGTTTGACTGTATACAGTGGTTCCTTGGTAGAAAACCAGTATTAAATTCCAAAGCCATCCACAATTTTTGAGCATACGGGCCTGCTTAAGGCATAGAAATACAGGTAAATACAAGTATGTGCATGCCTATAGTGGACAATGTAAGACTAAGCCATATGCACCTAATTGAACAATAACCTATTATTATATTAAACTGAACTCTATAGAAATAATACATTTGTCCCTGACATATAGCTGTATGGCGTTACAAAAATAATCTGGACTGTTGTATGCAAAATAGCTGCACAGTTGAGGTACCTGGAAACAAGCTGTTACCAAATATCAGCCCAGCCCATCCAACACACAGCCTGTGACAAACCTACTGTAAATAACTCAATTATTCTAGTTTTAAACTTGACTTTTTAACACAGAACAAACAAAAGTTTAACCATGTCACATTGTAGCAGACAGGGTCTTAACCCTTTCAGCCCGGATCAGGTGGAGATAGCCTGTCTGTGCCTGGGCTCCATATGCAAATTGCCCCAAAAATTCATGTATGAATAAAACAAGTTTCACAGAAAACTAGATGGCAAAAATACCTCAAAACTCTATGTTATAACCTGGGTACGTTCGGTCTAAATCTAGGCTATTGTAGAATCCGCCAACGTCTGGAGTATCTCCTTGGTGGTAAATAACCCACGCCTTTGTCTTTTGTCCCCGGAAGT
>JAVFBY010282646.1:0-10390 GCA_034781015.1 Tonicella lineata
GAAATGTAGTATATTTTCAGTAATACAATCCAAAGGGTTATAAACATAAGGGAAAACGCCAGCATTGACTCCTGTAACAAGGGGCTTGTCTGCAAGTTAAAGTCCGTCAATAATTCACTTTACTACTAGTATACGTGTGAACGTGTAGGGTGATACACTGACGATAATATAATAGCACAATTCCAGAAAGTCTTTGATTGCGTCCTTTCTGGGTCATTTTGACAATTATTTTCCAGAAATAAGCGTAGTTGATGGATTATATTGTTTTAGAATCGACCACGGCACCCTGTAGTTTACGCAGTTTATTCAGCTTGTAAGTTAAAAGTCTTCATCGTGGACGTCCCCATTTTCTGAAGATAATATCACTTTACAATCCTAGACCTCACTGGCCATCGGTTTTCAATGGGATGTGGGGCAGTGTGATTTGTAATCTGCCATCCAGCCACTTTAATGGATTACACTTCCAGAAACTACACAAGATTAACATGCACAAACGGTCTGTCCATTTATTACGAAAGGAGCATCATCGATGTCCAATTGGCCCAAAGGATATATTTGTTACTGTTAGGAGATTATTGCTCATCTAAAAGTAAAAGAAGCATTTGCAATTACGTAAACGATAACATATATGTCATGTTCCGCTCTGTTATGATATTTTTGGCTGTCCGCTATCTAAGGTTGTTGGGGTTTTATGTAAGTTTTCCCTTATGAGATCTGAATCTGCATTACGACTCCCGACTATCAACACTCTTATTACCTTTAGGTATCCATGGTATCTGAATCTAGTGCATGCTGGGATAGTTATAAGGTTCATATATACCGAGTGTGCTGATTGGGAAATACTCACAAGATGCTTTCCGTTAAGTATCTTCTTTGGAAACTTTAAGCTGACATGTTTCAAATCAAGTAAAACAAAAATATGTATCTGTCTGAGATCGTCTGACATTTAGGGCGATCCAATCTGTTTGTTCCAGAATCAAACATGCATCTTATCTGATCCACCAATACGAGTGGACGGAAAACATTATTTTGTAATTGAATACCTGCGCTGAATTTTGGCCTATGTCTGGCCAATTCTAGGGAAACCAGAAAAAGGGTCAGAACAGTGAATGGAACAGGAATTAGATCGTGTAACCCCAATCAAAAATACAAAAATAAAAATTGAGTGCAAATTTAGTTGGCCAATGTTTTTTGTATTTGTCTATTGTTAGCTTACATTTCTTAACCTCGCCACGTGGGCGTCATGGTAACAGTGTGGTGTTTTGTTAGATAGACTGTGATGTAAATGTTTGTATTGGCAGTGCATGTTAGGCGTCCTAGAAAGTTTATCGTTGAGAAAAAATGTCAAATTGTGTTGTTCTTTTTTAAAGGGGGCTTTCTTCGAAAAATTATTATAGACTAGTTGCATTTTCAAAATTCAGATCTTTCGGCAAAATCATATTATAGGCCGGTGTCATGGTAACTATGTAGTGGTTTACTAGACAGACTTGATGTAATTCTTTGTGTTTAAGCTGGCAGTGCATCTTGCGTTCACCTAAGTAGTTTATATTTCGTCGGAAGGTTAATATTTTCGCTAGCCTGAAGGACTAACTTCCTCGGCCAATTTATCACAATATAGAGTTTTTAAATTGAAATAATCAGCATAGTAAGAGGAAATATGGATTGCTTTTGTTTCCTACAACCAGTCACATTCTATCACAAAGCTAAGCTGACATTAGTGGCCTATCGCACACTAATTCTGTGAATACGTTTTGAGTCGAACACTCGTTGTGTGGAGTCATCACTTTGCTTGTTGACTCCTTAGGATTTGGAAAAAATATCCAAAGTATCCATGGATGCCCAATCCATATTTCTAAGATTTGTTAGTAGTCAAACATCGAATACCGTAGAATATCCAACGGTTCTGGGTCAATCAGGTCCGACATTAAGCAAAGTAACGTTTAGAAATCTGCTGATTTTTGAAAGATTTGTAATTACAATCTCTTAACGGCTGTACAACTGAACGTCATTATCTGTTTTTCTTGGTAAACTGTGACGCACTGAAAACTGTGGATTGGATATACATAGATTACTTTCTCTTAATAGATGTACAACAATAATTATTAGCAACAGTTACGACCACACGGAAATAAAGATATAAATGCAATAATGTGCAATATGTACGGCTATTTAACAAGCTTCTATATATTTTGTTTGTTGTCGATTTGACCAAACCGCTCCATAACAAATGACAGTAGCCACTATACCTATGGAAGACGACAGGTGTCTTTTGATAGCTTGTACAAGTATAAAAACTGAACAGTACTTATTGTGTGTTATTTATACTCAATGTGGTAAACACGCTCCCTAACAGAAAAATGCATATTGATTTTTATTATGTAATAAAGTAAGACGGTGGTATTTTTCAATCCTATAACAGATTTATTGACGATAAGTCACGGTCGGTATATTGATTCTTAAAGGCCATAAAATATTAATTATTTTATTAACGCGCTGAATATATGCGCTCCTCTTTGTTGTAAGCAAACATTATACATTTTTGGATTGAATCTGATTTTGGACGTGTTCGGCTAGGTCTTTTAACTCGGTGACAGATAGCCAACTCGAGTTCTGGTTCGTCTTGTGATCACATCGTTCACATGCTATTTCTCGACACCCTCTCTTTGAGAAATCTCTCTTTGATTTTCTATAAATGCTGTTGATTTAAATTACAGTGAGTTGGCTTTCTACAAGTGATTGTTTGTCTGGTTGTCTAAAATGTTTGTTTAGTTAGAGAGAGGTTATTGTTTTAAGATATCTATAATTGTTTATCGGGTTTGAATCAAGCCTCTTGGCATTTTATATAATTAACAGTTTCTTGGTTTCAGTAAGATTAGCGTGGTGAATGTATGCTGACTTCCAATGTCTTGTGTTGTTAGTTATAATTTACTTCAAAGTAGATATTTATAACCACTATAAGAGATTCCTGTTCATATGAAGAGAAAAACATACATTGTACATATGTGTAATTATGCAAACGGTAACAAATGTCATGTGCTGCTATTTTTGGATTTTCATTTTCCGCTATGCTATGTTATGTTGTTGTTTTGTTTTTTTGCTACCGTTCCCTCAGAGGTCGGAATCTACATAACGACTCCCGACTATCAACACTGTTATTACCAGAGGTATCCATGGTATTTGTTGCATGCTGGGAAAGCTATAAGATTCATATATACCGTGTGTGCTGATTGGGAAATACTCATAAGGTGATTACCTTTAACATTCTTCTCGCGAAACTATTGTTGGCCATGTTAGCAAAAGGCCCCGGGTTCAATCCCCGGTTGTCAATTTTGCTTTCTCTGTATTTATTAAATATATATATATATTTTAAAAGTAAATCTCATATATAGATATATTTTAAATCAAATAAAACAGAAGGTTTTTTGACATAAAACAATTGTGTCACATGATCGGTTGGTTCCAGAATGAAACAGACATATCATGTGATCCACGAACACTTATGACCCTTTGTAATTGAATACCTGTCATTTGATTAACCGCTTTTGCTCTATGTCTGACAAATTCTAGGAAAACCTGACAAAGTCCAGGAAGTAGATCGTTCAACACCATCAAACATAAAAAATGCAAACGGAGTGCAAACATAGTTGTCCTTTGCATTGTTGGGTTTTCTTGTTAAACCTTGCCCCGCGGTTACTATGGTAACGTTCTAGTGTTTTTTTTTTTCTAGTGATCTTCCAGGATCAGACAGGCATTACATCATTTGATTAAAACCTCCGCCGGTACATATCTAGTCTGCGTTGGAAAGCTAGATAGTACGTATTGGTTACAAAATGGCATTACATGTGATCCACGAACACTAATGAACCTTCGTAATTGAATACCTGTCATGTGACAAATGTATTTTGGTCATGCCTGACAAGCCCTAGGAAAATCCGAAAAGCCCGGGAAGTGGATCGTTCAACACCATGAAACATCAAAACTGCAATAGGCAAATATAGCGGTCCTTTGCATTGTTGGGTTATCTTTTTAAAGCTTGCCCTGCGGTTACTATGGTAACGTTCTAGTGTTTTTTGTTTGACAGATTGTGATGTAAATTCACCTTGGCCTTCCACCTGGATAGTTAATCAGTGAGAAATAATATCAAATATGTCACATAGCTGGTAGTTGGTTCACCAGGTATCCAGGTAAAGCTTTGTATATAGAAAGTCATTTGGAATATTCATTATTTAAACCGTTTAACCAATATTACAACTGTACACTATTATCTGTTTATATTGCTAAACCGAGACGCATTGGAAACTGGATTTGATACAGTTGGTTAATATAACTAATTTGTCTCTTACTCTAACTAATAGGTGTATAACAGTTAATGTTACAACTATTAACGGTCACACAGAAATGAAGATGTAGATTAGCTGTGGGTGGGTGTAGGATAGCTGGGGGTGGTGATCTTAACATACATTATACATTTTACAATCATCACCCTATTTACCGTACAGGAAGACATGGGAGATAACATTTCCATTGTAGCAATAAACAGTCCTGGGGTAGGATTTAGGAGCTATGTATCTGTACCGGAGATAACAGGGTATGGTTTATCGTAGCACCGATTCCCTCGTTACACCACGCAGTCACCTGCTCATATGGCAATAATACACATATATAACAAACTGTCATCAACTATACACTACCAATCCAACAGTTTAGGATATAAGATATGCTGATAACTGATTAATATATTTTTATAAATGCAGAAAAAGAAAATGTGACATGCCTCCACCGGGTTAATATATATATACGTTTTTAAAAATTCTTTTTAACTTTTGTTACGTATGCTTTAAATGCTAGAGGCTCTACAGTAACGTTTCCGCGGGAAATCTGCGAAAAGGAATTAAATCTATCTTCATTCATTGTTTTATTAATAGCCATTTTTTCGCCCTCAGAATATAAGTCGTTGGTAAAGCAATGTAGAGTTTAAGTCACCCAGAGGATTCTACATAGACATTAAGTAAGGATAAACGCCCGGATTTTTTATATCACACATATACGGTCAAGTAAATCCGACAAGAACAGGAAAAGGATATTTGTAACTCCCACAATTGAAGTCCAATTGATTTAAGGCTTATATTTATTACTGCTGGAAGATTCTTACTCATATGAAGAGAAAAACCAACATGTTTAAACTTACGCAAACGGCAACGCAAATGTTATGTGACGCTATGTTTTTATTTTTATTTTCCGCTATACAGCGTTATGGGGCAGTGCATCTTGGACGTCCACCTACATGTATGTAGTTAATCGTTTAATCGGTTTTCTAAGCATTTCCCCCCTTGGAAAACTGTAGAGACCTTATTTGCTTGGAAATGTCTTCTACTAAAATAGTGTAACCTGGATCAGATGTTTGACGCCGTCATATAGGCGAAATACTCCTGAGTACGGCGTTAAACCCTAATCAATCAATCAGATCTTTGACTAGTCTCAATTATATCACCCATTAACCGCGGCAATTGCCATTAAAGCTTTAATTGGCCATTTCAGGCATTTCATATTTTTGTCCCATCCGACCTTTTGAAAGCCTACTTCTCGAAAACAGCTCATCGTGTAAACATCAAATTGGTTGCATTGTAAAGGGCACAGTGTGTGCTAAAAAAAATCGTTGCCTCGGATTTTATAAGTTCGTCCTACATTTTTTATAATATGCTCTGAATGATATTTTTTTAAAGCTTTACAAAGGTTGTATTGGAGAAAAGTTCTACTGAAATTGAAATTGTATATCTGCATATACATTTTTAGCCGATTTCCGCAAGTAGGTTTTTAAATTATTATTTAACCTGTCAAAATGGCCATCATGTGGTGCCACAGAAGTTCCTGAAAATATTTCAGCACTAACAACTTTTTTTTATAATTAAGTAAAATAAGCATGACTGCCTAATGATTACTTTCCAAGATGCAAACAATTTTTTTTTACAATTTTAGCCTCGTTTTGACATCTTGTGGAAAACATTATGCAATTAAAAGTTATACCATCGTGTCTGTCGTCTTCGCAACTACATTTTATGTAGTGCAACGATTAAATTGAAGCAAATTATGCGGTCGTCAATCGGCGGTTTACTACTGTAAGAATACACACGGCCTACACGACGATGTCATACGACAAATGTAATTGTGCTTAGAATAACATTCTATTTATTATTTTTTGACAAACTATACACATTCACACAGATTTCCAAGGAATATGCTTTTCCTGTAAAATGGGGTTTCCAGCCTTGAAAATAGTGTACGAAAGTGAAAGCTTGACATATTGCCTATTCGTCCCAAAGTTCTAGTCTGCATTGAAAAGCTAGACGGTACTAAGTAATACAAAATGTTATATACCGTGTGTGTAGGTTGAGAAACAAGACCCTGTACAGTAAGTAGCCTACATTCTTTTTGGGGAACTGTATTTATTAAGCTGATATTGTCAATAATGTTTATAAGACAGATTTATTCGCCTGAGATCGTCTGACATAAAACATTCGTGCGATCTGATCTGTTGGTTCATGTGATCCACGAAAACCATTAATTGACAAACGTTTGTAATTGAATTCCTTAACTCTACAATTAGTAACCGAGATTCACAAACGTAAAAGCTAAATTGTTAGAGAAGAACCAGTGCCTAAACGGTCCAATTCACTATTCATATGGAAGACTTATAATATCCTTGCTAATAGAAATACTACCAACACCAACCAATACATCGGTAAACTAAAATACCAGCCTTCAGTAGTGTAGGCTGATCAGCAATGTCAGTTTTTGCATTCTTCTGGTCATGTGACTTAGGCCGGCTCATTGTTTAAAATCAGTGTTTATTGTTTTAAAATAGCCCAAAATACCAATTTCCCAAGTACAACTGTCTCTGGTAAAGAAATGTAGTATATTTTCAGTAATACAATCCAAAGGGTTATAAACATAAAGGAAACCCCCAGGGTCTTGTCTACAAGTTAAAGTCCGTCAATAATTCACTTTAGTACTAGCATAGGCCTACGTGTGGACATTTAGGGTCATAAGCTGAGGATAATATAATAGCACTATTCTTTGATTGTGTCGTTTCTGGGTCATTGTGACAATTAATCTCCAAAACATAGCCTAGTTGGAGGATTATATTGTTTTAGAAATAGACCACGGTACCCTGTATTTTACGCAGTTTATTCACCTTCTAAGTTGAAGTTCTTCATCGTGGACGTCTCCATTTTCTGAAGATAATATCGTTGTACAATCCTTTAATTCAATGACTATTGGTTTTCAATCGAGTGCTGTGGAACAGTGTGGTTTTTAATCTGCCAACAAGCCACTTTAATCGATTGCACTTCCACAAACTACACAAGATTAAAATGCACATACGGTCAGTCAATTTATTACGAAAGGAACCTGCACAGGATGCCATCGATGTCCAATTTGCCCAAAGGAGATTTTGGTTACTGGTACAAGATTATTGCTCACCTAAAAGTAAAACAAACATATGCAACTACGTAAACGATAACACATATGTCATGTTCCGCTCTGTTATGATATTTTTGGCTGTCCGCTATCTCAGGTTGTTGGGGTTTTATATAACTTTTCTCATAGGATCTGAATCTGCATTACGACTCCCGACTATCAACACTGTTATTACCTTTAGGCATCCATGCTATCTTGCTGGGAAAGCTATAAGATTCACATATACTGTGTGTGCTGGTTGGGAAATACTCACAAGGTGCTTTCCGTTAAGGTATATGGGAACTCAGTATAAAGCGGGCATTTTCAAATCAAGTAAAACAAAAATATGTATCTGCCTGAGATCGTCTGACATTTAGGGCGATCCAATCTGTTTGTTCCAGAATCAGACTTTCATCTTATCTGATCCACCAATACGAGTGGACGGAAAACATTATTTTGTAATTGAATACCTGCGCTGAATTTTGGCCAATTTTGGCCAATTCTAGGGAAACCAGAAAAAGGGTCAGAACAGTGATTGGAATAGGAATTGGATGGTGTAACCCCAATCAAAAATACAAAATAAAGATTGAGTGCAAATTTAGTGGGCCATTGTTTTTTTTTTATTTGTCTATTGTTAGGTTACCTTTCTAAACCTCGCCTCGTGTCATGGTAACAGTGTGGCATTTTGTTAGATAGACTGTGATATAAATGTTTGTATTGGCAGTGCATGTTGGGCGTCCACCTAGATGGTTTATCATTGAGAAATAATGTCAAATGGTGTTGTCCTTTTTTACAAGGACTTTCTTCGAAAAATAAATGGTAGATAAGTTCCATTTTCAAAATTCAGATCTTTCGGAAGGATGAACAAAAGCATATTAGGCCTGTATATATAGTTTTGTGCAACATTGTACTTTCCGTTACAAAGACCAGAATAAGGCGTGGGTCTAGGGACCTCACAGACCCCGGGCAATTATAGGATGGCGAAAGGACGTAAAGACAATTTCAGTTAGTCTTAGAGATATGGGGCAAATTTAGAGGGCAAATGAATTTTTCTATTGTTAGGCAAAGTTTCTCAACATCGTCAGGCGGGTGTCATGGTAACGATGTAGTTGTTTACTAGACATACTCGATGTTTTTGTTTGTGTTTATGCTGGCAGTGCATATTGCGTTCACCTAGATAGTTTATCATTGAGAAATGATATAAGTTATATCTCAGGTTAACGTGGGATACGACCTGTTATACCGTTGAAAAGGTTAATATTTTCGCGAGCCTGCAGAGCGATTTAAAAGTCTAACTTTCTCCACGAATTTATTATAATAAAGAGTTTTAACATTGAAATAATCAGCATAGTAAAAGGAAATAGGGATTGAATTTTGTGTCTAGCAATTTGTCTCGTTCTGACACAATGGTGGCGTCACGCTTTCTGCATGTCTGTTGATTTGCTTTTGTGACATTGCTGGCATATCGCGCAATGACTGTCTAGATACGTCATAAAATGAACAGTCGCTGTGTGGAGTCAGCGCTTGTGGAGTTGGCCCCTTATAAATATGGACAGAACACAATATCCAACGTTAGCATGGATGCCCAATCCATGTTTATATAGTTTAAAAGTACAATAACGTAGAATATCCAACGGTTCTGGGCCAATCAGGTCCGACAGGTAGCAAGGTAACGTTTTGTTTATAGAGAGTCCGTTCAGTTTTGGACTGAGATTCATTATTAC
This sequence comes from Tonicella lineata, assembly GCA_034781015.1. Classification (NCBI taxonomy): domain Eukaryota; kingdom Metazoa; phylum Mollusca; class Polyplacophora; order Chitonida; family Mopaliidae; genus Tonicella; species Tonicella lineata. Next base: position 9,180 of record JAVFBY010282646.1, read on the forward strand.
AATCTGTTAACGACTATTAACTATAAATCTATCTGTACACCATTATCTGTTCAATTATTCTTGGTAAACTGTGACGCACTGAAAACTGTGGATTGGTTACATATAAAACTACTTTTTCTCATACTCTAAGTAATATGTGTACAATAGTAATTATTAGCAACAGTTACGACCACACAGAAACAAAGATATAAACCAATTAGCTGTAGGCGTGAGTAGGAACGTTGGGGACAGTGATCTTAACAGACATGTAGGTTATACAATCATTACCCTATTTACCATGTTGTGTAAGACGGAAAGATAACCTTTCCATTGTAGCATTAAACAGTGCTGGGATAGGATGGGCTAAAGCATCGATTCCCAAGTTATACCAGTTACCTTCTCATGTGGTGCACATATCACACACTGTCAGCAAGTACACTACTAATATAACAGTTTGAGTTATTACCGTTGTTTTATTATGTATGCCGCATGTGATTTGCTGGGATCTTCCTGTGGCCCTTGTTTCTCTAAGAGCTAAGGGGCATCAGGAAGTAGATCCGTTTGTGATGTCATGTTCTTTGACCTGTACTTGTGACGTCTCGTCTTTTAGACCTATGTTGCCAGTGACGACGTCAAGGGCGACTTCCTTTACCCATTGGGCTGACACGCAGTCATATAGGTGAAATACCTCTGCAGGTGACGTTAAACCCAAACCAAATAAATTAATTATTTAATAACGTACTGGTTATCATAATTGTCTGTTTTTGTATGTTTCAACTTACGGTAAATATGCTTTAAATCATGTTTATTATGGGGCAACACATATCAATCTCATATTAAGCCTCTTCAAAAGCGAGCAGTTCGAACAATATCCTTATCTCATCGTTTGTCACATACAGCTCCTTTATTTGAACAGCTAAACATTCTTCCCCTTATACAATATAATCTATCATCCAAAGTATTACTTACACATAGATTATTTATCATCCCTATGCTGTTCGTTTAGTGTTCAATAGATATTTTACGAGGTTAATTGAACTACACAGACATAACACAAGAGGACATAGCACTGACCTAATGCTTCAATGCTTCACCGTACTAACTTAACATTCTATTCTTTAAAAACTGCAGGTCCTAGGGAATGGAACAAACTTACAGTTTCACTTCGCTCCATAATTTCCATATCTTTGTTTAAAAAAAAGTTGACAACACACCTTTTTGAAATTGTTAAT
>JAVFBY010282757.1:0-10389 GCA_034781015.1 Tonicella lineata
AACAAATATAAAGTTTAACCTCAAATAATGCTAAAATAAATGTGACAGACCAAATTGAATTAAGGATCATTGCAGAATGCTCACGGGTCAATTGTGTAAAAGACACACATTTTATTTAATGTTACGTCTTATATGTGAGTATACCACCCATGGAATCCCTGATATCTTCCTCAGCTGGTTACTACTGGGAAGGTATCGCCCTTGTTGGTCCTCCGTGGTGCGTGGGGAACATGAATGGTTTAACAAAATAAAACATGTGAAGAATGTGAGGAAACAAAACTCAAGAAATAATTGACATAGACACACACAAAAAAACTGGCCTAAATTCATTGTTATTAGCAGTAAAAATCAAGAAAATTCTGTAACTAAAATTTCTCCGTTCAGCTATAATAAACACTTCGATCTACTGCCGGGACAGGAGCAGCAGGCATTACATTTATTAAAGTTAAAAAAATATTAGATCTACCAGTAAATGCAATTCACACCGAACCCTTAACAGCAGTAAGGGTATTGTCCGAGACAGAGGTAAATATATCGCTGAGCTTCCCGAGGAGGGCATTTGTTCAGAGCTTAGCAGCCAAAGGGTAACTAATGCTAAAAAGGTTTACTATATGAGAAAAGATGGAACTATAATTAATTTAACTCAGCCAACTGGTCTCGTCTAAGCCACTTTAAAAGTCAAGGACGTCGATATTTACTGTTGGCGAGTCCTTGTCTGACCCTGAGTGTCGTCGGTTTGATTCTTTGCCCCCTCTTGGATTCGTCGGTATGTTTTGAACAATGTAAAATATTGACAACTCAAAGAGGAACAATAAGTTTTAAAATGCAGAGCATTCATATAGCGTTACACATTTCTATTGTGTTGCGTCTGGTTAATGTTGCATGCATGTGGTTGGTTGGGTGGAAGCTTCGTGGTGTCTCAGTTCTGTTTGAGCTAAGGGACGTCAGGAAGAATAATTCTTTGTGGGTGTTTTCCCTGTCCTTGTCCTGTCTCGCCTTTTTTGTTGTCAGCGGTCGATGTCAAGAGTGGTTTCTTCCACCCATGGGACTGGCACGCCGTCATATAGGTTAAATGCCCTCGAGCATGGCGCCAAATCTCAATTCATCAATCAATCCGGGACGAGGTTCAGCCAGTAAACTTTAATCAACAAGAACATGTTCTTACAAAAAAAATATTATACCTAAATAATGAAACAAAACATACCTTATGACGTTTATAGATTACAATAAAATTTGTCAAACAAATGTTTCATGATAAAATTGGCTTTATTTATATTATGACTACATGTAGTTAAACAACGGTAATTTCAACTATACAATTGTGTTTTAGCTAAATGACGTGGAGGAGGGAGGTGCTACTGTGTTCCCGTATATCGGACTTAGAATTCCTCCCACCAAGGTACTAAGTATTCTCCACCTCGCACATCTACTGCTGGTTGTATTTTACGTTATGTTGTTCTTAGACTGGTAATTTATTAGTTGTTAAAGTGAAATTTTAAAATAAAACCAGTCCCTCATATCATTAATTAAGAATTGATTTATAATCCGTACAATATGATGTTTGTAGGAGAATGGTTGTATAACACAATCCTGATTAAAAAAAAATATCTGAAACTGAATAAAGAATACTTTAAAACTTGTTGTGGAGGCTGTAGGCTCTTTAGTTGAACAGGATATCATAATTGGGATTTCCTCATTATTTCATTCTGTTTTCGAAGTGTACAAAGATAGGTTTGGATTTCATTCAGTTGGATCAAAATGGGACTGTTGTCAATTTTCAGGGTTTCGTAGGATCAGAAAATGTAAAAAAATCGATATATGTCATTCACACATTTCCATTAATCGGTAACGGGGTATAAAATTCTTCTGTATATGGCCTATCCAAATGGAACGATTTATAGGAACGACTTTGGGATTATGCTAATGTGCAGTCATTTGATTTGGTTAGATTAGTCTCAAATGCCATCGATCATTCAAAACTCAAATTCAGTTTATCCCCTAAATATTCACTACAGAATGACCCCACCTTAAATGTCAGAAATAAGCTGTTTAGATTATTTGAACTTTCAGGGCTCGGCGGTCTTCTGGTTCAATTTACACCGATCAGGGCATGTGGATGCCAGAACCCTTCACGCAGGATGCCCCGTGTTACTGGGACAAAAATGGAGTATGTCCTACAATCTGTTTAAACTGTAGAAAACCTTAATATATATATATAGTATAAACAAATAGACCGCATGAAACAATCCAAAGAAATGTTTGCGATCTGTGTGGAATTTTTCATTGATTTACTTTGTCCATCAAACAATTACTTGTATGGTGGTTTTTTGCGCCAGATTGTCTGCATAACGTCAAATATGATCTGTCAATTGCTAAATATAACCCTTCTAGTCATTATGATAAATATTCTGTTATATTTGAGTCTATCTATCTAATTATGGCTACATAGATATACCGTGGCGTTGAAGCCATATATGATAAGCAAAAGTCTGATTGTATTATCCTGGTTACCTCTCACAGCCTATATTGTTGTGCAGAACAAAACAAGATTGACCGAAATATAGAAGAATATCATTTTATTGTATTTTGTGATTAATTGTTTTGTTCTTGGCAATTATAACATTCGAAATATCTCAAATTTGTTTGCGATCTGCCAGAAATGCATGGCATGAAAAGACTACATTAAAATAACATGTCTTATGTACATGTAGCTCCACCGAGACATTGAAAAACACCAACACTATTTATTGAAAATTACTCTTTCCGGGCTACTCACTAAGGCTCATTCTTTAAAAGTTTGCTTCCATTCTTTGTTTGGTTAAGTTGATATCATCTGAATATGTGAACTGTCAATAAAACATACCCCAAAACTTGAAATACATTTGCCCCCAAAAAGTTATATAAAACCCTAACACCTTGGCCGTCATTTTCGTTAAAAAAAATCACAAACAGAGGTATTATGTAAATCTCTCGAACAAGTTTTTATTTCGACGCAGTAAGCTCAATGTCTAAGGTGTTATGACTTTGTATTTTTTAATCAATACTATGCTGTTATATGAGGTATAGGAATTATGTCACCACCACGTCTGTCTGTCCGTACGTCCGTCTGCCCTTCCGTGAGTCTGTCCGTATAGAAAACGTGAACAGAAAAAAAACTGCACTTCTTAACACAGGATTTTCAAATTCAGGATGCGCATTTAGCTGACAATTAACAACATTCCTATTTGAAATGGGGTCATTCAAATCAAATTTTTGGTTTCCATGTCAATATTGATACAGACAACATGAAAAGATAAAAAAGCATACCGCTTAACACAAGGTCGTCAAATGTTGGGAGTCACATTTAAATTACTCTAAACTACATTCCTATTTTATAAATTGGGGTCATTCCAGTGAAATGTCTTGTTTCCAAGGCAATATAATACTGATAGTGATACAGGCGACGTGAACAAGATAAAACCCATACCGCTTACCACATGCATTCACATTTTGGTTCCACATTATCATACGCCTTAGGTAGTAAAATGTCTCGAATGACCTGCTTTAAACCAATGACCGTCCTCACTCTTTTAGAGTTAAACATCTTCCACTCCTTTGTATCGTCCCCATTCATTAGCAGAGTACTTCCGAGGGGACTAGGTGAGTCACACTCACATTTCCTTTGAAGAATACCATCACACTAACAGTTACATTTGTGGAGAATGTTTTTGAAAGTAAGATATTGTAAGATTTGCTTAATATGTAAATGTCTTGGGACAGTATCAGTAATTTGCCACGTTAAAAATCATTATTTCAATTATGTAATCATCGTAACACTTTGAACCTTCTATCTTTCAGTCGCTACCAAATGGATACTTGAAAACGGCCAGGAGTTCCGACATGGCTGTGGACTCTATGTTAATGATCTACATTACCGCTTTGGCAACAGACAGAATTGACGATTAACAGTGAATGAGGAGAAACATTTTACATCCTGATATTTCACCACAAAATATGTATTTCTCTTACCTAATAGAGCTAACTCTAGAATTCCATTATAAAAAATATCAAAATGTAAAGCTGTTTTATAATATAGGTTTCTTCTTGTAAATCTGATCGAGATTAGGCCTACCGCCATACAGAATATAGACTAATAGATAACTTGAAGCGAATCTTGTACTGCATATGGACATATTTCTCCACCAGCCTCATTCTTTTTAAAGAATGTTTATTCACAGAATATCTACATTACCAAATCGGAATGTTCAGAGGAAAAATACACATTTCACCTGCAAAATATTTAATAAAGAAATGCATCTAGCATAGTTCTCAGCTTATTTGTATCATTCGCCTGAAATAGATAGATGAATTGGTTTCCAAACTGTGTCAAGAAGTTTTTTTATCTGTATTTATCACTGGCCTATTTCAAGGGGTGTGCGGAATTGTGTTACCTTCGCGAAGATAAGTAAACCCTGAGCTGCAACCGAAGTGGTGTTCTGAGCTTGAAAACAGTCCTGATATTTCGTATAACCTGGAAAAAAACGTGTATAACTAATTTATTATCCATCAAGCATCATTAAGGAAGATTTGATTAACTTAAAACCAAATAAAACCGTCTTTTTAAGCCATGTTTTCGCTGTTAAAGTTACATCCCTTTACGACTTTCGACTTACCACCAACTTTGGTTTTCAGCAACTGCGCCCTGCTAATCTTAAAGATGTTTGCAATGAAAACGATTGCGGCGTATGATTTCAAACTAAACAACCATTAATTTGAAGAAAAAAAAAACGTTTAAAAAAAAACTCTTCAAGCTCTTCGTCAGGGCGAATTTTTTTTCTCAAAATTGTTCTGCACCACTATACGGTTATTGTTGCATGTATTTCCAGGCCAATCAAGGGGTTAAACAAATTTGCAGCGCATAGATTTGAACTACATTTTATGACAGTTTGGGTAGATTAACAACCCAATCACTTTATGACAGGCAGTAAATACAATATCAGTAGGCCATGCAGAATGCCACCATAGCATCCTCAGTGGATCGTGAGAGGCGGCTGTTCCAAGTAAAAAAAATATTTGACAACTGTAGCAATTAAACCAAAACAATGCACTTTTCCAATATAAATTTTCTGTATTTCATTAATGAGGTGTATTCACATATACACGCACAATTCAACATTTGTCTATGCATGATGTCAGCAACATACATGTATGGTGATTTTAATCCTTCTTCTGATACACATCATTTTTTTATTCTACTAATGCTTGAAATTATTAATATGACTTAAATTTAATTTGAGTTATAATTAGAGCTCATACTATTTTATCCTCAAATACAAAACAAACAACACCTCGTGTCCTTTCTGTTTCTGCCCATACATGTACATAGAAGAAACAAAACATAAAAGGCTCTCAGAAAGACAGTCATAATCTGTAAATTCATTCAGCTGGGAAAAAAACTGTTTCATTGATATATCAATTAAATGTCTTCTAAAGACAAAAGGCTGTGAGTTACAATCCAAACGTTTCAGTCCTACGTGTACTCCCAACCACCCAACATCAATACCTGTTAGATATACATCAAAGAATGCCATAGAATCACATATGGTTTATAAAACTGCTACTTTGTGTAAGCGTATAGTTTTTTTAACTTCAATTAAACTGATGCCCTGTCCTTTGCCTTGTAAACTGAGGAGAATTAAGAAACGTGGGAGAATGTTACTAACTAACTAGAGCCTTAAGGCTGATATATAAGGCGAATTACTTATATGCTTTTAACCCAAACCTTGACAATTTTTAACATTGATTTTTTCCCCACAAAACGGGGATTTAGTTCTAAATTGACAATTCGTTTGTGCAAAAAATGAAATCTTGTTTTTTGCTTGTGAAAGTTTGAAGTTTGAAAGCCTAAATCGCTAAAACAAGTTTTTTTTAACTGCTGACATATAGCGAAGAAATCATGGGGGTGATCGATTTTACGGCTTTGATACAGATATGTTTTGAATCAAAAAAAATCCTTCACGATCACTTTATTCCATATCCTTCTGTTGATTTCGAATAATGAGTGTTAAACAAGTAACTTCCACCTAAAAAGTATGCATAGTATAGTTAGCTTCAACCCGGAATCGATTAAATTGTTTACAGTACAACGTTATCTTTTAAGCAGCCGCCATCTTGAATCCCGTACATTCGCCAAATCCTTCTACTAGACTTTCGCCAGGAAATAATGTCGCGATTTTCATCAACCAATCCGATTTGGTAGTTGATTACTAATTGTTGATGACGTTTGCGTCTAAATATGAGCATGCCATCCAAATATAGATCTATGTGGTGGTGCAATTTGGGTATATATCTTTCACATCGTAATACACGTGAAAAATATTGAAAACTGTCAGTAAAAAAATCGTTGAAATACATTGGTATGTAGGATAATGTTTTCTAAGATAAAAGTGTCAAAACAGCTAAATATCCGCATAAAAATGACGATTCTTGTTCAAGCTCCCATTTATTAAAATGTTAAAGTTAGGGGCCTACTGCTGTTTGGGACCACTGACAATATTCAAAATGGGATACAGACAAAAAACCCAGGGGACAAAACCCCTAGGACAAAACCCCCTAGAACAAAACCTCCATGGACAAAACCCCCTAGGACAAAATCCCCTAAATGTTTCAAATGGACAAAACCTCTGAATGGTCATTGAATTTATGTCTAATGGTTATCAAAAGTACTTGAACATGCATATATTTGCAACATAAATTGAACTGATATCCTGCTTAATTCCAAGCTCAGCAATATTTCTAAAACAAACCGGAGAATGCAAACATTTCAGTAAAAAATAGCTGACAGCTATAGCGGGAATGTATTGTCTTCTGAAAAGGTGAGTTTAACTAAGTCTGTTTGCTTAAGACACATATGATATTTAGCGCTGAACTAGCGGCGCTAAATAGCGAATACTAGCATATTGTCTTGTGACAAAGTGAGCTTAAACCAATTCCCTTTGCTAGGAAGGATAAATAGATGCAATTAAGCGCTCACTTAGCGACGCTATTTAGCGAATATGTTATAAATCCTTTTGCTATACAGATGCTAATAAGCGAATATATTGTCTCCGAAGAAAGAGAACATGAAACAAGTCCCTTTGCTTGGAACGCAAAGTAGATGCTTTTTAGCGCTAAACAAGCGACGCTATTGGGGTTTTTTTTGACAAAGTGAGCTTAAACCAGTTCACTTCGCTAGGATTGCTAAATATATGCAATTTAGGGCTAAACTAGCGACGCTATTTAGCAAATATATTGTCTACTGAGAAAGAGAACATGAAACAAGACCCTTTGTTAGAAATGCTATATATATGCTAGTTAGCGCTAATCTAGCGACGCTAAATAACCAATATATTGTCTCCGGAGAAAGAAGAAGAAACAAGTGTCTTTGTTAAGAACGGGTGGTTGGGCTGGACCTTCCTGATGCCCTAGTGCTCTGGGAGTTAAAGGGCATCAGGAAGTAGGTTTTTTATGTGTTGTCGTTTTTCTCTATTTTTTTTCCCCTTTTTCTGTCTCGTCTTTCATGTTGTCAGTGACGTGAACGGTGGTTTCCTCCACCCATGGGGCTGACACGCCGTCATATAGGTGAAATACCCTTGAGTACGGCGTTAAACCCCAATCAATCAATCTTTGTTAAGAACGCTAAACAGATGCTATATAGCGCTAAATTAGCGACGCTATTTAGATAATACATTGTCTACTGAGAACAAGAAACAAGTAATTGTTACTAGGAACGTTTCAAAGATGCTTATTAGCGCTAAACTAGCGAATGTGTTATCTTGTGACAAAGTGAAATTCCCTTTGCTAGGAACGCTTAATAGATGCAATTGAGCGCTAAACTACCGATGCTGTTTAGCGAATATATTTTCTACTGAGAAAGAGAACAAGAAACAATTCATTTTTACTAGGAACGCTATATAGATGCCTAGTAGCACTAAACTACCGGCGCTAAATAGCGAATATATTTTCTTGTGACAAAGGGAGCTTAAGCCATTTCTCTTTACTACGAACGCTAAATAGATGCAATTAAGCGCTAAACTAGCGACGCTAAATAGCGACTATATTGTTTCCGGAGAAAGAACATGAAACAAGTTTCTTTGCTACGAACGCTAAATAGATGCTATTTAGCGCTAAACTAGCGAAGCTAAATAGCAAATATGTTGTCATATGAGAAAGTGAGCTTAAACCAATTCCCTTTGGCAGGAACGCTAATATATTGTCTACTGAGAAGAGAACATGAAACAAATCCTTTTGCTATATAGATGCTAATTATCGCTAAATTACCGATGCTAAATAGCGAATATATTGTCTCCAAAGAAAGAACATGAAACAAATTACTTTGCTAGGAACAGTAAATAGATGCTATTTAGCACTAAACTAGCGACGCTCAATGGGGAATATATTGTCTCCAGAGAAATAACATGAAACAAGTGTATTTTCTAGGGACGCAAAATAAATGCTATTTAGCACTAAACTAGCGACGCTAAATAGCAAATATAGTGTCTTCGGAGAAAGAACAAAAAACAAGTGTATTTGATAGGAACTATACATAGATACTAATAAGCGCTAAACTAGCTACGCTAAATGGCGAATGTATTGTCTTCAGAAATAGCGAGCTTGCACCAATACTCTTTGCTAAGAACATTATATAGATGATATTTAGCACTAAACTGGCCGCTAAATAGCGAAAATATTGTCTACTGAGAAAGTGAACATTAAACAAGTCTGTATGCTAGGAATACTATATAGCTTCTAATTAAGTGCTAAACAAGCGACGCTATTAAGCGAATATATTCTACTGAGAAACAGAATATGAAACAAGTCCCTTTACTAGGAACGCTATATACATGCTTATTAGCGCTAAACTAGCGATGCTTAATAGCGAATATATTGTTTTGTGCTTAAACCAATTATCTTTGCTAGGAAGGCTAAATAGATGCAATTTAAATTCGTAAACCTATTTAGCGAATATATTGTCTACTGAGAAAGACAACATGAAACAAGTCCCTGTGCCAGGAACGTTGTATAGATGCTAATAAGCGCTAAACTAGCGATGCTAAATAGCGAATAAAATATTTCCGGAGAAAGAACAATACAAGGGTCTTTGGTAGGAACGCTAAAAAGATGCCATTTAGCGAATATATCGTCTGCTGAGAAAGAGAACAAGAAACAAGTCACTTTACTAGAAACAGTTTACAGATGCTTATTAGGACTAAACTAGCGATGCTAAATAGCGAATATATTATTCTGTGACAATGTCCTTTGCTAGGAACGTTAAATAGATGCAAATTAGTGCTAAACTCGTGATGCTATTTAGCTAATATATTGTCTATTGAGAAAGAGAACAGGAAACCCTTTGCTAGGAAAGTGATATAGATTATACTTAGCGCTTAACTAGTGACGCTAAATAGCGAATATATTGTCTCCGGAATAAGAACATGAAACAAGTGTCTTTTATATAAGAACGCTAAATAGATGCTATTTAGTGACGCTATTTAGCGAGTTTATTGTCTATTGAGAAAGAGAACAATAGCAAAAGTCCCTTTGCTATGAACGCAATATATATGTAGATGATATTTAGCACTAAACTAGCGACGCTAAATAGCGAACATTTTGCCTACTGAAAAAGTGAACATTAAACAAGTCTCTATGTTAATAATGCTATAAAGATGCTAATTAGCGCTAAACTAGCGACGCTAGATAGCGAATACATTTTTTTGACAAATTGAGCTTGAATCAGTTCACTTTGCTAGGAATGTTAAACAGATGCAATTTAGCGCTAAATTAGCGAAGTTATTTAACGAATATATGGTCTACTGGGAAAGAGAACATGAAACAAGGCCCTTTGATAGGAGCGCTATATATATGCTTATTAGCGCTAAATTAACGACGCTAAATAGCGAATATATTGTATCCGGAGTAAGAACTAGGAACAAGGGACTTTGTTAGGAACGCTAAATACATGTTATTTATCGCTAAAATAGCGACGCTATTAGCTAATATATTGTCTACTGAGAAAGAGCCTGAAACAAGTCCTTTTTGCTAGAAACGCTATATAGATGCGAATATATTATCTTCTGATAAAGTGAGTTTAATCCAATTCCCTTTGCTAGGAACGTTTAACAGATGCAATTTAGCGCTTAACTAGCGACACTATTTAGCGAATATATTGTCTACTGAGAAAGGGAACAGGAAACGAGTCCTTTTTACTAGGAACGCTATATAGATGCTTATTAGCGAAACTAGCGACGCTAAAAATCGAATATATTATCATGTGGCAAAGTGAGCTTAAACCAATTCCCTTTGCTATAAAGGCTACTGTAGGTAGATGCAATTAAGCGCTTAAGTAGCTACGCCAAATAGGAAATATATTGT
>JAVFBY010282868.1:0-10389 GCA_034781015.1 Tonicella lineata
TGTCCAATTTTCACAATTTCCCTATCTCCTGCATGTTAAAGTTTCTTAAAACAGGGTGTCCAAATGAGACAATTGTTTAATTCAGGGTGTCCAATTGGACGGGTAACTGGCTAACCCTATGTTCTCATGTTCTTTGCTGGCGTAAGCTCCAATCAATTAAACAAAAACAATCATTTATGAACAAATCAAGTGTCAAATATTGCTTTGCAAACCCATGTTTGAAAGTCATAAAATATCCTTTGTACAAATGTATGTATATATCTCGGGTTCGATTCCCGGTGGAGGCATGTCACATTTTCTTTCTCTGCATATATAAAAATAAATATAGAATACGTGTACAATTGTACATGTAGGCTACATTCCCATCTGGTAAAGTGGTAATGTACTTGCTGTAATTTAAGTTTATTCCACACCCTGTAGTTCAGACAATGCATGTGTCAGGTCTGTTCTCCATCCTGTCCCTTTGAGTCTTGATTAACACATGCAAATAGGAAAGAGTTCTAATCAATTCTATTATATATAAATAAGCGTAGCTGTTGTTGTATATAAATTAACATGTGTCGTTATCGGCTGGACTGTGCTGAAGGCTTGGGGTGGCATTTCCAATGGGGCTTCAAACCTCTATTGATTTTGGGCTGTGGGAACTTGTACAGCATCAGGCTAGGTCTATCGGTTCGACTCAAGGCTTCCAAGGAATCAATATTCTGTTCTGGGAGAGCCTGCAATTCACTGTGCTGTGTCTCACAACGTTTCCACATTGACTACCATTCAAACCAAGCCCAATGAGCACCAAGCTCTGAGACTTCCAGGAATCCATTGTGGAGCCTCAATGGTTTTACCTACACCGGGAGTTTAAGTGTACACTTTGTATTAGGGATAATCCCGATTCTACAATACATGTAGCTCCACAAGAAATAGCACCGGTGGGATTGATTATCATAAATTATCAAGTCTATACTGCTTCTGACATGGAATTCTGTAGTGTTGACGTATAGGATATGCTGCCATGGTTCTATCCAGTAAGGTAGGACTCGTCTAGATCTTCATCGCTTGTTTTTTTGTTGTTAGATCTGCATATATGTACATGTGTCAGTTCAGCCATCTTTATAACGTGAAAGAATAGGGAGCTGCAAAATGTAAGGAACACACAATTATATAAGTCAATGACTTGTTGTTCATGTGCATGTACATGTCGTACTTGTTTTTGTAAAGGATTTCTTTATCTACCATTTTATGTCAAGTAATTTCGTTCAGCTTATAAAAGCTGTGTTGAACAACCAGGCACTTCATATTATTAAAATGGGCCAATAATTGTATGTTTATGTTTATCTTTTATTGGTTCTTTTTAAGTGTCCTGGTTATAGGGCTTTTTTTTTCGCCCACTAAGGTACAGATTCCTCTAGGGTTGGAAGGTAACCATTGCTACCTAGTTGATAGTTTTGCTCACAATACTGACAGCTGTACATGCAATTTTTATTTTTTTAAAATTTCTTTAGAATTGATATACACATGTAATACGTAATTGTACAACAGACGAATTCTAAGTATACATGTACATGCTGATCGGTTGGGATGTCACGATTGTCACCCTGACCAACCCTCAGCTCATGATGAGGTCAGGGTCTAGTCACCATCCTGTCAGGGTCCAGTCACAGTACTGCTCATGGTGATCTCATGGTACGGTTGGTGTCAGATCACCTTACAATCAGCATGTATACTTAGAGTTTGGCTGTACTGTAGTTGGTGTTGTATTTAGTTTATACAATATAGGTGGATTACTTTTTTTTTTTTTTTGTACATGTTTTTTTTTTGGAAAGGGAGATAAGTTTGGACCCTGACAATGGTTTCATGATGCGAAATGCATTTGAATGTGACTCACATTAATGACATCACAGGGGAAAAACATCTGTGACATTATGAATGGCGTCACATTCGAATATCGGTTGCGTCGTAAAACAGGCTTCAGGTCCAACTTATCTCCCCTGGCATGTTTAAGGGCTTCCAATTAGAGCTTAGAGGAGTCTTGGCTGCTTAACTACATGTACAATGTATAATTCTAATGACTCGGTTACATGTAGCTCTTTGTTGATGGATTTCGGGTTCTGTTTTTTTTTCTTCTATTGTTGTTTATTTATGGTTAAAAGGTTGACATGAGAATAATAATACCTGACTATTTGTTATAAAAACTATGTACATGTAATATTTAAGATGATTTGACAATTTTGGCTATAGTATAAAATACTTTCTGGAATCAACTTAAGTATTTCACTGAACATGCCAATTGTCTTGGACTTGGTAATTTTAAGTCTACAGGTTGTCTGGTACATGAGTGAAATAACCAAAAGTACATTTGTTTATCTTAAAAAAAACCCCCTATTTTAGAGAGAATATGTGTAAGATAGTGAGTATTTAGGTGGCATAATGGCTGTTTATTCTAGATATAGCTTGAGGGTTTATAAGTCTGTAGACAATCAGTTTTGTGCTGTTGTGTTATGTAACTGTGAGATCACTGTCTATCAGCTTATAGCCTCTGGTGACAACAGGGAAAGATAGATGACTTTGACACGGATAGGCTGTCATCAAACAAAATCTATTTTACATAAATACATACATGTAATGCAATATTATGGTGTACCATTCCATAATTAATAAGACTAAAATAAGTCACCATAAAAAAGTCACATTCACATCTTTTCTTGTCCATTCTGTCTGTCCGTCTGTATACTTTTTTGTTTCCGGGCATTTTATAACTTAAAAATCTCAAATTGAATTTGAATGTTTCATGTGACAACTGACAACATGTCGATTGGCTTTGATTTTGGTTTTTGTCTGCATACTGGTGATGCCACTGTAAAATTGGTTTCCAGAAATTAACCTGAAAACTTCTTGTGCAATTCATATCAAATTTTAGTATGAGTGTTCCACGTGGCAATATGTTGCTTGGCCTGGGATTGATTTTGGAGTATGCTTAAATTCTAAATTTGTTTTGAGGCCGTTAACTTGAAAATCACTCCTGAAATTCTAATCAGACTATTACAGGATGTCACTTGGGATGATTTTTTTAGCATTTGTCTGTCTACAGGTGGTGCCACTGGGTGGCAACATCTAAAATTGGTTTCAGGTTATCTTGAAAAAAACACATGTCGGGTTGTAATCAATCTTAGTAGGAATATTTCATGTGACAAGATGTCTCTCAGGTTTGATTTTGTTGTAAGTCCTCCTACAGGTGGTGCCACCTATTGGTAAAGTCTAAATTTGACTTAATCTGGCCATTAACTTGATAACCACACAATGGATTCTAATGGAATATGGCAAGATGATAAATGGTATTTAGTTTGGTGTACATGTACATGTATGTGCTATCATATGTGGGATTGTGTGCCACCTGACCATATACCATTCCACAACATGTCGTTACGGTTTTAGCTACATCATGACTGTATGTCTGTCTGAAGTACATGTACCTCCACCTGGTATATGTGTGTAACGTCTTAAATTTAATTTCTGGGTGTTTAACTAGAAAAAACACTCATTGGATTCTTATTTCACATTTGAAAATATTCCAAGTGCCTGGGATTGAGTTGTGTGGCATTTGTCCTTATGTCTAACAGTTGACTAAATGCAATTAAGGTCTTGTTGGACCCCGAGGTCGATTTTGAGTAAAATGTTTTTTTAAAGCTAATTATGACAATGAATATCAATCAGATACATGTTTTTAAGATTGAATTATTATTTCTAAATTTATTGCGAATTGATAACACCTCTACTGAGAAAAATACACTCGTTTTTTCAGGCCTATTTCTCGGAGTCTACATGTGTAATATCTATAACACCAAATAAATTAGTTTTTGTTTTAAATAGAATCAGGGCTTTAGATTACCTTAATTTGGGCACACCCTCTATTTTTTTCCAATATAGGCCGGGGATTTGGGGGCCGCTAGGGCTCCTCAGGGGCTAGATTATGCATTTTCACTAATTTAGACTTCTCTGGAAGTTGAATAATTTCATATCTATCATTACAGACTAAGTTCTAAAACTGACACATTTAATAATCATAAATGTTAATGTCACAATTTTTTGGGGTCAAGAACTTAATTGAGTCATTCTGTGTGAAATGTCCAGAGAGGTAAAAATGGCATGCATCTATATACACAACTTCAGACTCCCATTTGAGATGACCTTACATTGCTTATATATTATTATTTGATAAATCATAGAATTGTCAGTAGTAGTAGAGTATATACACATGTTAGTGTAATTGTAGGTTGTTAGAAACCTTATGGTCCTGTGTAGTGTTTTGGAATCATTTAAGGTAAAATAATACCAGTGCAGATTCCTCTTCAGGGTTAGGCACGATTATTATTGGGATTGGGACATATTACATTTGGGTAGTGCCATATTTTTCTGTATAGAGAGTAGAATTAAAATTGTTAGAGACATGATAAGGCATAAATACTCCAGTATTTACGACATCATACATGTCATATGCGTATGTTTTACATTGTTTCTCTTTTTATTCCAGCTTAGGAAATTTAAAATTTTTTTTTTTTTTTTTTTTTTTTAAATTTGGGCGCAGCTAATTTGGGCGCAGCTAATTTGGGCACGACGTTTACCGTCGTAACTAGCATGTAATCTAAAGCCCTGCGTTTAAACTTAAAGAGGCTATACCTTAGAATTTCCGTATGAAGCCTTATCATAATTTCCTGAAAAATCAACACTTTCCTTTTCATAAAACTGATTCACACTAGTTGTGAAGGGTCGCATTAGAACGTGTTACAAGCTTTATTATTATTTTAACATGGTACATTGCACATTCACTAAGGTGGTATTTCCGGAAAGGTTATACTTTTGGTCATACTAGAAAAATAAAGAAAATTAACTTGGTTTTATTTGTTTCATTTGAGTTTTGGCCTAAATTCTGTTAATCCTTTTTCTGTGACCTTTAAGGAGCTAAAACCTCACATATTTATTGAGCAGTGAATCAGTTGTCCTCACAACTGGTGAGTGGTTTTAAGTTTGTTTGTTTTTAAAGTAAATTTACATTTTACAGCTCCATGTACATGTAGTCTTAGGCAGAAAACTGGCAAAGAATGGCCTATTTTTTCATAACTCTTTGGATTTAGCAGGCCAGTTTTAATTTAAACTGCTTGGCGAAAATATGGACTGCTTTTGGCCATTTGCAACCTGCCATTTGAGCCATGATCGATGGAGCCGGAGCTTTCTCGTGCCCTGGTGCAACCGTGCAATAGGCCTTCTGATTTGAGGGGTGTGACACAGGTTAAAGCATAGGACAGCACACCTCAAATCAGAAGGCCTGGTGCAATATAGGTGACATTACCCTCAGCATGGCGTTGAGCCCCAATCATTCAATCAATGAATCAAGCCCTGATCTGTGTAAGTTTTTAATTTACAGTTTTGTCAATACAAATTTAGAACTCAATGTTAATGCAGGGTCGAAATCTTCAAACCGTTGTACCTCGTTCTTTCACGTGAGACATTTGAAATTATGTATGTACCTATCACCAGTCAGATTTGCTTGAACATAGGGTAAATTTATTGAATATTCACTTATTTTAATCTTATTCAACATTTTCAAGAGAACACAAATGTAGTATTTTTTTTTACAGTCTGATATGTGACCGTTACATTTTATTTTCACTTGTCACTTGTACATGTAAAATTCACTTTTCAATTTTGTGATTATGCAATCTGGCTTTATAAGAATGCATGGTTGTTACAAGTGCCAAGGTTGAACCCTCGACTTTAAATATTATGTACAACCCCAACGAAACAAATTAACCTGTTGAACATTTGAATGTGTCTGTCTGTACTGAGTCACATGTACTTGTATAAATACAACATTTTGTACAATCCAACTAAAGTACATGTAATTGTGAAGGGAGCTATATCTCATGGTCATAAAATGGTTTAATAATCCAATTTTATAGTTCTAGCTAGTCCTGGAGCTTTCCTGATGGTATTGCGTCTGGTAATAAAAATAGATACAGCCATAATGCATTACTCAGTTTACAGTGTTGTTCTTACATGTACTCTAGCCAACATATACAAGCTATGCAACTTAATTACAATGTTATGAGTTTCATTTGAAGGACAAGTGCAGTGTTTTTCAACCTAAAATTATTATTTATAACGTTTATTTTGAAAGCAATAAATCATCGTGTTAATTAATTAACTTAAAAGTCGGAAGTGATTTCCAAAATCGCTGAGAAGATAAGGTACCTGACTATGAGTGCACGTCTCCCTGTGGATGCATCTACATCTACAATGAAACAACAACAACATTACAAAGATAAAGCGTGCAGAGAAGATACACGAAGGCATTCATGACTAGACAGGTATAGAAGAGACCCTACCTTATTGGCGATTTTGAACGCCACTTCCAGTTTTTAAATTAACAAACGAACGACTATGCTTTATCGGTTCCCAATTTCACACTTTTTATTGTCTTACAAAATATACATTAAAACTAATAAGTTTAGGTTGAAAAACGTGGACTTGTACTGATTCTTAAATAATGTTAAAATATATAAAGTGTGTGACTTTTATTATGATTTTCTTCTTGCGGTTCCACTTGGTGGAGGAACATTTAATTTTCTTATCTATATAATGTCGGAGGCCACTTATACGGCAGGGTTCATTAACCTCCCTGCATATATAATTAGACATCGTAAAGCGGGACGCTTTATAACGTGCATATTATTATTTTAATACGTACATCCCACATTCATGGTGGTGGTATTTTCTGAAAGGTTATAATTTGGGCCAAACTAGAAAAATATAGAAATCCCGGTTAAATTTGTTTCAGTCGATTTTTGGCCTTTATTCTGAGGTCTATAGCCTCTTTAAATATTTATCTAAAGAATCTAAATAAACTTGTCCATGCATGTGGTAGAGATTTCCGTTGGTAGGCTACATGTATAAGTGTTTATCTGTGCAGCAGTGCCAAGGTTGAAGCTAACTTAGCATTGATTATAATTGAGTATATTGTTTAATTGAATAAATGAAGGGATTGGGAGATCTATAGGTTTTAATTACTTTGCTTGACTGGTCTGATAAATCAATTATGTGCCTACCTTCTGGTCAGGTGTTGATAACACCAAATACAATGTGCTCCTTGCTCTAGCAATACCCTCGTTAACTCAGAATACTAGATGGAATTAGCTTATTCTATAATGTTAACAGAACATATAGAAGATCATATGTTACAAGTAGGTGTCACTATATTGATGTACAATCTTTGCACAGACGGAAATCTCTATAGATAAGGGTGACGATGTCTTAATGACTTGGGCCTGAGCCCCAGAAGATGAAGATTCTTGTCTTGTCTTTTCTCTTTTTCTGAGCTAAAGGGCTAGCACTGTCCTGGAAGCCACTTTGGTGTGCCATCCATGATCCTATTTCTGTACTGTTTTTGTTCTGTCTTTTGTTTGTTGCAAGCGCCAAGCGGTGTTGAGGGTTGTCCCTTCACTTGTTGGGCTGGAGCGCTTTCATATTCGTGAGTGAAATAACCTTAAATAGGCCTACAGCTGTAGCGGGTAAAACTCATTAAGCCTTTATTTTTATTCCTTCTTGGTAAAACACCGTGTGACGTGAGAGATAACATGTTGAGTGGCTGTATTTAACAAGTAGTTCGAGAAAGTGCGTGAAAAGCCAATAGTGCAACTAACTCGTAAAACTCCAATGGTAAAGAATCCTATTAAACTCTCTTAATATTTACAAAAGATAAAAATGATAAATTCTGAGTAGTTTTCTTGTTCACTATTCTTCAATGAAGGCGTGGTTGAAATACCGCTGATTGTGGCAATTTTAAGATGATAATCAGTCAATCAATGAAGATTTATCAGGAAAATTGAATCTGTATTTAATTATACTCATCCCGAGAAAATTGTTCTTTCGTACAATTTCAAAAAGAGATAAAAAAAAAATGCATGGATTGTACATAGTGCATGGGGAAACAATTTTAACCTGGATTTTTTTTAAGATGGAAAGGTCACTGGATTTTTTGCCTTTTTTAGCGTAGGGCTAATCAATAATGGTATTAAATCAATAAACTGTATCAAATTGATTGTTACGTAGACCACACTCACACACAAAAAAAATCACTATAGGTTTATTGGAAGTTTTCTTAAACGTTGGCATACTGTATACAGATCGCTATGTACATGTAAGTAGAAATTATTTTAAACAGCGATGTAATGCTCAGTAGGTCTATTAATTCTGTCAACCTTGTCCGGCGAGGCGAGTTTGCATCATGCTGAGTGATTATCTGTGCTGGTAAGGAACCCCTGTACAAGACTGTTTTGCTGCTTTACAACGATCATTTTCTTTCCTAATGTTACTCGGTTAAACTTCATGACACTTGCTGCATGGGTCTTTTTTAAAATAAAGTCCAGACGTAAAATTCAGTGTCAGATCTCAAATGGAAAACCAGGCGATAAATTTCCAAAGCGGTAAACAATACATTATTAAAATTATATTGCATCATGTTTGCCATTCATTGAGGCAGCTTATCGAACTACCCATAATGTCATGTTAAAGCTAATGATTATAACTTTAAACTGTATCAAAATGATTGTTACGTAGACCACACACACACACAAAAAATCTGTATAGGTTTATCAAAAGTTTTCTCCAACCTTGGCTTACAAATCACTATACACATGGTTTGATTTGATTTGATTTATTCACCAATGTAAAATACACTGGGGGGAAATAAAGCTCTAATGAGCTTGTTATATCCCAAGGAATGTTTATCTAGTAGCCTACATATTATGGTAAAATAAACAATAATAATATATAACGTCATATTTTTTAAAAATAAATACAAACACAGAAAAAGGAACATACATGTACATAGAAATACTTGCTTTTCATTTAACATCTTAGGAATTAACAATTTCAAAAAGGTGTGAATTTGTCAACTTTTTTTTAAACGAAGATATGGAAATTACGGAGCGAAGTGAAACTGGAAGTTTGTTCCATTCCCTAGGACCTGCAGTTCATGTTGCAGGCCTACATGTAAGAATAAATTGTTTCAAACATAGCAATGTAATGCTCAGTAGGTCTATTAATTCCGTCAACCTTGTCAGGCGAGGCAAGTTTGCATCATGCTGAGCGATTATCAAGTGTTGTTTTGCAAGTGAGTGTAGGTGATTATCAAACCGTCCGGGGGTAAATAACCATTGCTACATGTATTGATGTATAACATGGTCAAAATTTGATGTTAATCAACCCCAGTTTTAATTTTGTATGAGATATGGTATGAATCGAAGACAAAATTTGGTTGATAATTTTTTAAGGTTTTGAAATATATAATTTTAAAAGTGTACCTGAATATGTACACATATGTGTGTTTCCAGGCTGGAACCATGGTAACATTGATATGTCTTCTAAAAGCTAACACTCAGTTGTACATGTACATTGTACATTGTACGCATGTTATTTACACAAGACCTTGGTAGAGGAGGAAAGTGTGTTTGACCAGTAATTGAAACTCCAGACATGCAGTGGTCAGTTCTAATATATCACAGTTGACTTATTACATTAGTATCAGTGACAAATCCATTACACCTACATATGACTTGCCATGGTACCATATATACAAGTAAGGCTATGGCATTTTTACCAAAGGAACAATTCCTTTTTCTTCTCACAAAATGCTAATAAAGGCCAGGCCTATCTAGGTACATTTAGGCCTAAGCCATACATAATCTGTACCACAAATGTAACAGAATTGTAATCCAGCTTGAGTTGTTCACCTACAAACATTACATCAAGGTGCACAATCGGCTTTTCTATCATTTCTTCTCAGCAGATTACCAGATTACCATATAGATTTCATTTTTTAGTAAGTCTCAGAAAACCTTTCATAAGACAAACTGCATGAGTCAACATGACTTCTAGTAAATTTGTATCAGTCAGCATTCACATTGATTTTTTTTGTCTTGCAGGATTCATAATATATGTGCTATTTATTACATGTAGTATCCATCAATAATTTAATATTTAAATGGGACTGAACAAAGGTGTCTATTTCATCAAGGTGCACAATTGGCTTTTTTATCATTTCTTCTTGATACAATAACATGTACAGGCAGAACACCATGTGTTGTCAAGATAGCAGGTGTTGCTGGGTTTCTGTAGATGACAAGAAACACAAGAAAGCCAATTGAGAACTCATCTATTTGTAAATTGCACAAACTTGTACATTGTATACATTGAACATCAGGGCCCGGTTGCTCAAAACCAGTATTAGCGCTAATAGCAGATTAAATCACTAATTTAGGATTAGAGATACAATGTAGGCCTTCAATATGGTATGACGTCATCTAATTTAGGATTAGAGATAGGCCTTCAATATGGTATGAC
>JAVFBY010282979.1:0-10389 GCA_034781015.1 Tonicella lineata
TAATAAGCATTTGTCCCATTTAACTCGTGCTAACTTCCGCCTCTAGCGTTTGTGCTGAGTAAGTTCCACGTGACGATAGAGAGAGAACTGTTAGCCAGATGTTAGACTTAAAAAAAAAGTAATAATAAAAAATAAAATACAATTAAACTTGAAAAAAACACTGTCAGTAACTTAAATAAAACTAAAGTATCCTTAAGTCCGAGACAAAAAAAAAAATCTTAATTTAAAACCGGCAACCATTGGATTACGAGTCGCACACTCTAACCATTACACCAACGAAGCTGACAAATAATTCGGTTTGATTTTTAATGTCTATGTCCCATGTCCATAGTCTATGACGTCACGTGACGCCATATTTCTGAACCAATGAATGCGAGGCTACCAGTTCTCTCTGTAGCCGTATCTGTAAGTTCCTGCATGCTCGAAACTATGTATTATCAGTCTAGATAATATATGTTGATATATAGGCCTAATGACTGATTGTATATAATTCAACAAGAAACGTATTCGCAACTATCTAGATGATTGCTTGTTTACTTGATCTGTGTCTAACGCCGTGTTTAGAGGTTCAGATGTATTTCACCTCATCTATACGATGGCGTATCACCCCAAAGGGAGGAGGAATCCAGGCTAGACGTCACTGGATTTGGCAAAAGACGAGACAATTGGATAGGACACCAAAGCTTATTTACTTCCTGACGCCGCTTCAAGAGCACCAGGGGCCGTATTCATAAAGCTCATGTATTACTTGAAATTAAGAAAAACTTAGCCACATTGCAAAGCCCATTTTAAAGATAAATCGCATTATTCAATAATTTACATGTATGCAAAGATAAAATTTCTGATAATTAACAAACTTTCAAATTAAAATACAATTTATTTTGCATTTAAAACTTTTCATTGGAAAATAGGTATTTCTTTACTTTTAAGAAACACATAATAACTTTGTGAATACGGCCCCAGGGCATCAGGACCCTCCCGCCAAACCACCTCGATCTAGAGAAAAACAGTGCATCTACACTGTATGTGTATATATGGCTTCGAAATTTATAATGTCATTAAATACAACTGAATAAATGTAAATTAATAATTGAAAAAGGAAATAACTTTTTTAAGCGCTTTGGCGTTTAAACAGATTTAAATATTGCCTCGTAAGAGTCATTTACAAGTTGGGATATTTAACGAAATTGATACTTATATGCACTATCCTTTCTGCTTGTTATTTAAATAAATAAAACAGGCGTTGATTTTTGTTATTCATAAGTACAATACATGTGTCTAGTTCAATGCGAAAGCAATAGTTGTACCTTGATCTTTACCGATCGTTTGATAATAACTATTTGGAGGTAACGTTTTTTGCTCAGTTCTTATATGTAGACTGTTAAAGGTACCCATTGTCACTGGGACATTCAGAGATTTAAATTAAGAACATTTTATTCCAATGAATCACTGTAATAATATCACAGAAGGCTTCGCCATATCTGATTTCAGAGACATTGTTACAGGCTACACACTAAAGTGAACCCAATGTAGGCTATAGTTATGCATTTTAATGACTTAGGCAAACTATTTCTGGGTGTGTAAGTTTTCCAGTAAACAATTCCCAACTGATAAGACTACTCCATGGTAATTAAACCTAGCCAGTCTTTAAGATAAGTAATTAGAAGAGTTCTTTGACACGATTTAGGGCATTCCACCTGCCTGACGCAAGAGCATTAGCCCACGGGAATTCCTCCCTGGAGATGATGTCAACGGTAAACATGTAAATATCCCTATCTACACGGTGTCAGAGGTCACAATGCTCATTTCAGGGAATATACTATTAGAATGGTCGCTGGGGACATCACGGTTAAGCCAATAGCCCCCCCTTGGCACGCATGGGCACCTATCCTCACCCAAGCAGGCAAATTAAGATACATCAGCAATATGAATTCAGAATGGTCTTCGCGGACGGATATTGTAAAAGCCAGCCAAAGTCAACCTGCCAGTCAAAATTCCATAAAAAGTTTTCGCAAGTAAGCCTTGTAAGGCATAAATGTATGATTTATAACAGCGTCGTGTTATGTTCACTGAATAGAAAAGCAAGACAACCAACAAACAGACTAAGAAGCTTCGTGATACAGTTATATTGCCTTGTCAAAAATACGAGAAACAATTGCCTAGTGGCACCTTTGCAGTTATCAAGTCTCTTGAGTATTCCACCTGCCTGACGTAAACATAATTAGCTCAGAGGAATTCCTCCCTGGAGATGATGTCATCGGTAAACATGTAAATATCACAAGCTACACCGTGTCAAAGGTGACAATGCTAATTTCAGAGATTATACTATACGGTCGCTGGGGACGTCAAGGTTAAGCTAATAACCTTACCCCGTCCCCCACAACCGTACTCTGGTTCTGACCGCACCCATCGCCCCACCCATGCAAGCAAGAGACTTCATGAATATGAACCCAAGGGAGGAGGGGGCAGAGGAGGTACATTTAAACTTAATACAGATTCCTATCTATCTAGATTTCAAAAACTATATTTTCGCAATTATAGTAGAAAATGTTTATACTGATACTTATAAAATGTTTATACTTATTGAATGTTTATACATATAGGATGTTCCCCGGTGGAGGCAAGTCACATTTTGTTTCTCTGCATTTATAAAAATATAGAATGTTTATACTTATAGAATGTTTATAGGCCCTACTTATAGAATGTTTATATTTATAAACTGTTCACTCATCTCGATTTGTTCATCGGGTTATTTTCGGTAATAAACTTTCTCTTACAAAAAATAAAACAATGTTCTATATATTAAGGGTCTCCATTTTCCTCTGGAGATTCAATAAAAAGCTGACGATAAAGCGTGTAATATACTGCTTAGTACTATCATGATTAAATAGCATAATGAATGATAAGGAAGAATCATTATTTATTATTTAACAGTCTATTTTGCTTAAGTTTTTTCGTTATAAAAACTTTGTTTTTCAAATTCTGTTGTTTTGTTTGTTTAAGGTTGTAGTTTTGGGTGGTTGGTGGGGGGAGGGGATTGAAGGGGCATAGTTTCTCTGTTTCTCTTCACATCCGTGCATAGTGGAGTTTGGAGCAAACACGACTTCCGAAAAAGTTACTCTTTGTAGTATTCTACCAGTGTGACGTCACTTATTTCGCTCCCAGGAATTCCTCACCCATGATGATGTCACCGGTAAACATGTAAATAGCAATAGCTTCACGGTGTCAGAGGTTACAGTGTATGTTAATTCCAGGGTCACTAGGGAAGTAGGGAAGTCAATCTTAAAGCCACCCTCGGCAGCAAATTAAAACGCCGTTTTGAAAGTATAACGTAACCGTCTTCCAATTATAAAGTCAGCAGCAGACATTTAAAATAAGTTTTTCTAACGTGAACAATGCCTTAACTTCTCAATGCAAATAAAAAATTTAAAAAAGAACTCTTAAATGGCTTTTTGTTACCTTTGTCCTTTGTCGTTAGTCAATGGCATGAATATATGCCATTGATTACCCAGAAAAGGCGAAAGTACAACTCAACATTAACTTAAATCAGGAATTGTTTAGTGAAATCGGTCCAAAAACTTTCCTGAAAATTTTTCCATAATAAAGTTACTTCTAAGCCAAAACAATGTTGTCATCATTATGTTGACTATAGTCATTGTAAAGCTTAGCAACAACTTTGAAAAACGAGGGGAATTCACGATTGACCCAACAGTTCGGTGTATTGATCAAACCATCATCACCAGAATAATTAAACGAAACTATATTTGGCTATATAGGCCTGAAGAAAACGACCAAAATGTAACGGATCATGAGCAGTAAGCAAGCAGAATAAACATCTGTAAAATACATTAAATGTTAATCACGAGGCTCTCTGAGCTAAGGGTGTCCACGAATAGGATTTGTTGTGGCGTCCTGTTTGTGTCCAGTGTTTTCATTATTTGATTTTCAATGACGTCTGGGCCGTGTTTTTCATTCATTGTTTTGGCACACCGTCATACAAG
The DNA here is from genome assembly GCA_034781015.1 of Tonicella lineata. NCBI lineage: Eukaryota > Metazoa > Mollusca > Polyplacophora > Chitonida > Mopaliidae > Tonicella > Tonicella lineata. The sequence continues at coordinate 4,002 of JAVFBY010282979.1, forward strand.
TGAAATGCTCGTAAGTACGGCGCAAAAACCCAATCAAGCAAACGAGCATATCTCCCGTTCCAAAATTAACTTGTACGATAATAAATTATTTGCAATGCATATGCATGCCTCTGATAACCAGTGACAACACTTCTTAATAATAATAGAACAATGATTAGCAAAAATGGATTTAAAATAAATTGCTTTCGCTATCAGATCCAGTCAACAAGACTGTGCAAGAAATCCGCACAATGGCGCACGGTTTGGACTTTCTTATGTGTGTCTGTTTGGCCTTTAGCGTCGTACTCAAGGTTATCTCACCTATATGGCGACTTTGCATTGCCTGTAGGGGCCTACTAGCTGGCAAACTGAAAAGAAAACTAAAAAAACACCCGCGATCTCTTCAGTCTATCGAAAAAAAACAGGGCCCGTTTAGCCCAGGTTGAGGCGTTTTAATTATTTGTTCCTCATTTAAGACAACTAGTTATTTTATAAATTTGCTTACCTGCCAATTCCTTTCAATCCTATTTTATTTAATTTTATTTAATAACCATGTAATCTCCTTAATCGACTATATATCGGTGGTGAACAAAAACTCCATTGTAAGCCCTTGTCTTGTGTGGGCTGCGTAAAAGTCAAACTTTTTCTTTGTTGGATGTTTTTCAAATCAGTTAGCTTTGTTGTAGAGGTCTATCTGTGCTCTCGCATAATTGACTAGTATTTGAATTTTGATTAATTTGTTTTTGTCAAGGGTGTTGCATTACACGATTAAATAATCTACTTTCAATTTCTTGAACCTTAACAGGCTTCCTATTTAATTTAGTGCTTTCGCCCTATTTTACATAAAGTTTAAAGTTGACTCTGTTATAAGAATGATTAATCGACTACCTGTTCGCTTCCCTTATTATTCTCATAAATTGTGCATCACGATTAGCGTACGGTCCTGTACAGAGGTCGTGTACAGATTACACGTATTGTGTATTTCAATAGACAAATCCAACTTGCACAGGACAATTATACTTAAAAAGGGTGTGAGACATTGAAAGATTGTGTTAAATGAAAAAGAAAAGTTGCAACCCAAAAAGCCGTGTAAATTATATCTGAAATCATAAATGGCTCTTTAAACAATGAATGAATTAAAACTAATAATTATGTCGAGGCAAGTATTCATATGGAATATAATTTCAGGTTGTTATATGGATAAAGTTTCTGTTATTTTTTATTATTAAAGTAGAGAAAGAAACACGTGCCTGCCGCCACCGTAGATCAAACCCGGCACCTTTGGCTAGCAGGGCTAACTATTCACAGGCCTATGAAATTGAATGTCCAGGCTTAGAAATAATGTTTGTTTCGTTTTAGAAAGTGATACGTAGAGACGGCCAGTCAAACCAACGACCCTCAAAGCCAGGGACAGTATCACTAACAGTAAATGCCTACCCCCTGTAGATACACTCTTGGGAAGGCAAGTTGACTGAGTTGTCTAGGTGACTGGTATTTACTGCTGGTAATTCGGTGCCTGACTGAGGACCGTGGGTTCGATTCCCATGTAGGCCTCAGCATGCAACATTTTCTGAACTAGAAGACACCGTGTTTGATGGGCTGCAACTCAAAATTCTCCACCAACTAGAGATTAAGTGAAAAAATATTCCATTTCCGAATTATGAATATAACTGTATAAAAATGCGTGAACGAATGTTTGAATTTTAATTTATGGTTGCATTAATTGTACACAAAATATACATTCATTGTTTATTTATTTATTATTTATAGGTTCTATAACTTTTTAAAAAATTTACTGGAGCCCTCTCGGTAAATGTATACACAGTTTCAATACGATTCTCTGCCAAAGTTACGCTTATTAACAACACCCCGAATGTTCACGGTTATCGGCTGTCAAATCTCCGACTAGTTTCTTTACAAAGCGTAATACATGTTTTCCTAAATCGTTGTTTACATCTTCTCCACCCAATGCTATAAAAATAAACGGTTTATCTCGATATATGGCATGTATAATTTAATCTACCTATGTTATTCTGGTTATGTAAATTAAATATTATTGTCAACATATTGCGCGTGTGTTGGCCGATTTAAGCGGTCACACCCAGATGCTCCCTCCCCTGCCCACGGGGCTCGAGCTTGACCACTGCCTTCCCCACTACGCACTAACATTATGACTGGCGCCTTCATTAGTTGTGATGAAAGAAAATTTGCCAATAGCAAGTCACTGTTTCAAAGAAGTTTTAATTTTGCTCAAGTGCCAGAAAGTTTAGATGCTTTGGGTGTTAGCGATAAACATGTGTCCATAAACATTTATAACAACTCTTTTAAAGGTAGAACATTGTCTGCAATCTAAAAAATATATATTTTTGCCTTACTTGCTCAACTGTGCTAATTGCCCAACGTATATGATACGCCGAATGTTGTTTGATGCCTTTTACACCCAGATTTGCCACACCATACTCATTATGAGCTAATTACATAGAAGTAGTGTACTCCCGGAAAACATCTCAAAGTGACGTCAATTGGGATTCACAAAGTGATAATACAGACTTTCTTCAATGTTGAACAACTGTTAGTGACACACGTGATTGAGAGAGTTTCCTTTCAACATGTAACGAGATTTTGATTAAAGACAACTGACACAAAAAAGGAAAATAAGAAATACAAGGTAAATAAAACACATCTCCTACAAGTTATTTACAGTGCTACTAATAGAAGATTTAAGACGAAACACTATACACATCCACGCATTTCATCATCAAAACAAATGAGATGTAATTAGTTAATAAAGTAAGATTATACACACTTGTTCGATTAGCTTGTTTGAACTAACGTGTTTGAATTTGTTATAACTGAAATAACCTGAAGCTCGGCGTAACACTATACACATCCAACCTGCAGGGCGACCATCCGGCGTCATACTATACACACCCAACCTGCAGGGCGATCATCCGGCGTAACACTCTAAAGACCCCAACTCAAGGGCGACCATCTGTCGTAACTCTCCACACACCGTACCTGCAGGGCTATAATCCGGCGTAAAACTCCACACACCCCACCTCAAGGGCGATCATGCGGCGTAACACTCCACACACCTTAACTGCAGGGCGATCATCCGGCGTAACACTATTCACACCCTACCTGCAGGGCGATCACCCGGCGTAACACTATACACATCTTACCTGCATGGCGATCATCCGGCGAAACACTCTACACACCTTACCTGCAGGACGATCATCCGGCGTAACACTATACACATCCTACCTGCATGGCGATCACCCGGCGTAACACTATGCACATCCTACCTATACACATCCTACCTGCAGGGCGATCATCTGGTGTAACACTATACACATCCTACCTGCAGGGCGATCATCCGGCGAAACACTATACACATCCTTCCTGCAGGGCGATCATCCGGCGAAACACTCTACGCACCTTACCTGCAGGACAATCATCCGTCGTAACACTATACGTATCCTACCTGTAGGGGCGATCATCCAGCGTAACACTATGCACATCGTATCTATACACATCCTACCTGCAGGGCGATCATCCGGCGTAACACTATACACATCTTTCCTGAAGGGCGACCATCCGGGGTTACACTATACAAATCCTACCTGCAGGGCGATCATCCGGCGTAACACTTCACACATCCTACCTGCAGGGCGATCATCCGGCGTAACACTTCACACACCCTACCTGCAAGGCGATCATCCGGCGTAACACTTCACACACTCTACCTGCAGGGCGATCATCCGGCGTAACACTCCACACACCCTACCTGCAGGGCGATCATCCGGCGTAACACTCCACACACCCTACCTGAAGGGCGACCATCCGGCGCAACACTCTATGCATCCTACCTGCATGGCGATCGTCCGGCGTAACACTCTACACACCTTACCTGCAGGGCTATCATCCGGCGAAACACTCCACACACTGTACCTGCAGGGCTATCATCCGGCGAAAAACTCTACACACCCCACCTCAAGGGCGGTCATGCGGCGTAACACTCCACACACCCTACCTGCAGGGCGAGCATCCGGTGTAACACTCTAGCTCTCCTTAAAATAAAAGTCTAGTTTTCAAACTTATCCGTTAGCAATGTTCCTCGGTCACTATTAACTGTCGCTTAAGCGTAATACGGCAGGAGCTATTTTTAATCGATTGACGAAAACTAAGGCCCTAATAATACCGACGGCGAGTTCGATCTGTACCATGATTTCTCTTGGCTCATACACGATAAGTACACATTAAATAATTTTCATTTTCTGCGGTATTATTTTAATTTTTGAACTAACTTTGATACCACTTAAAATGATTGCTATCTGAATTTGCAGAAAAAGATGATTTTGAGAGCCTATGTATCTTTAATTGGCCTTTTTAGGCATTTCATATTTTTGGCACATTCTTCATTTTGAAAGCATATTTCTCGAAAACCTCTTTTCGTAGAAACATCAAATGTGTTTCACAGTTAAGAGCACAGCGTGCGCTAAAAAAAACGGTTCCTCAGATTTTATCAGTTCGGCTTACTTTTTAAAAAAATATACTTTGAAAGATTTTTTGTGTGTTTTTGAAAGCTTAACTATTAAATGCCGTAGGCCTATAGACAAAAACTTCTACTGAAATTGTTCTAAGCAAAATAGAAAAAAATGAGGCATCGTTTATTCTATTACATAAACTAATAAGCTGTACCAGCAGAGCTTCGCTGGTTCAATCAAACTTGAAGGGATTAGGAACAGTACCAGAAGGAGGAGTAGCCACAATCTAAATGGGTCAGGAAGTGACTACGCACAAACAGACGAAAGTCGAAACAGACGAATGTGCCTAAAACCTTCCCTGGGTCATGGCCTTTCAGAATATAGATGGTTTGTGGGGTTTATCTCTTTTAGTTAGGGGGGGGGGGGGGGGATGCACAGGCAAAAACACGCACAGACAGGCTAAAGTTATCCCCATTTTTTATTTGCCTAAAATATTCCCTGGGCCATGCCCTTTCAGAATATATATGGTTTGTGGGGTTTATTTCTTTAGTTAGGGACAAAGATGCACGCAGACAAACACACGCACGGACAGGCCCCTATCTTTTATAGATATAGATATATTTGGTGATTTAGATATTGGACTCCAAGAATAAGGCCTCGAAAAATGCAGTCTATTTTTTCTGTCGAGGTGTAATCAATTTGGAATAAATTTAGAAATAATGATTCGATCTTTAAAGCATGTACATATTCATAAACCTTGGAATCTACGCTTTTCGAATATATATGCTTCTGATTGAAATACATTGTCATAATATTTAAGCTTTGAAACCTGTACCTCCCTATTTACACTGACTTCGAAAACTGTACTTTTATGTTATGTAACTGTAGGTTTAGATAAAGTTAGGCTACACATGTGTTTTTTCATTCACAAGAATGTTCGTTATTAATCAAGGCTGTCGACGCTGTCGAAGTTTAGTTATAAGTTAAATACTTTCTTGTAATAAAGCTATATAGTGCGCAATATAGTACATATGACATTAAAGGTTACGTGTCAGATTACTTTCGCATTGAGTATAAAATATATCTCCCTGGAGATTATATAACCTTTTTGTACTAGATTGTGGGCCATGCCGTCTGTAAAGAACTTGGAATTGTGATAATTTGGACTGCACCATTTTGTTATCAATATACAACAAGTTCGCATTGAGAGACATACCCCGCGTGCCCTGCAACAAATACGATTGCTTTGATGCATGTATTATTAATAAATCCCTGCCTTTTGTGGTGTGTGCATTTATAAACTCACTTTTTAAGGAAACAATGGTAGAATTGAAAATTCCGGCCCTGTTATGATATGCGTATTACCGTCAGGTTTCCACTCCCAAATTGAAATTGTCAGAACAACTCTTGCATTATTGACAGAGAAATAGTCAATTTAGTTAGTTACATCAAGAACAAGAACTCTAAGAAATGTCCCAACAAGGGAGTGAGTAAGATCTAGACCCCGTTCACCACAGGATAAAAAGCCATTCACTGATATTGCTCTAAAATATTATCAACGAAATTCTGTTAAAAGAACAACCGGGGTAAACTATCCACACCGAGAAACTACGAGGCGAAATTCCGTGCAGTTTCAAAACTAAGTAAAACCACGAATACTTCAAAAGAAGGAGACCGCTTTTCATCAGTGCTAATTAACATCTCTGGTTTACAACGCGGCATATAACGCGGCAGATAACAATGTTTAATTTTGTTACTTCAGTCTTTGTGCTCAAATATAATACGGCCGCCGACAGAAAGTCAGCTGGAGCGACGAAGTGTTGTGTCTTTGTTTGGCCAGAGGTTCTGGTGGGCGGCTACTTCCCCGTGCGAGACATGAAGTTCAAAGATCTTATCTAGTGAGAAGATCGGATTTATCAATC
>JAVFBY010283201.1:0-10386 GCA_034781015.1 Tonicella lineata
GACAATGTTAATGTTAAGAGATAGGCAAATAAATCTAGGTCAAATGTGACGAAGGGAGACAACTGCTGCTCTTAAAACAGGCAACCTGTTTTGTCTCTGAAGAGCTTTCCTTCTTGTTTTTATATTTCTAATGTTAGGGTGAATATTGATTGACATATAAACCATGCTCAGGGTAAGCCAATCTATTTCACCAGAAGGCATGACAACCAAATATAGGTGGACAAAACCACCCCAGACGTAAACTGCAACATAGAAGACGAAACAAGGAAAACATCAAAAACAGGACACCGCAAGAAAAAAAGTAGCTATAAATAGGTTTAAATTGCAGCACTCAATCTGTCATTTAACATTGTAGGGTTAATTCAAGTTCCAATCCACGAGTGACAGAATACCTGATTTATAATTAGGATTTTAACTTTAACCAGGCAACCCGCCTGTGAGGCCCCAAATTAATAACAAATGTCAATGTTTACCAACATTTGTAGCATCAAATACCTTTAGAACCTGATTTTGGAACTTATAGGGTCAGATGAGCCTTGATGATCCATTGACTTCTGTAAACACAGCCAGAAGAGTAGCTATACCCACACTTATAGTCATTGCACTTCAGAAAAACAAATCATGAGTGTTAAAAACGCATACAGTTTCTCAATACTGTCCGTGGGCCATCGTGTATTTCCGTAAAAAGGTCAAGAATTGATCTCCTCACGTGTATGTTTTTTTAAGCCATTGCCGATATAGTCAGTTATCGCGTTTTAAATTAAAATACGTGACAGAATCGCATGGTTGATTTGTAAAATTTTAATGAAAACACAATTTTATGATCTCTTTCTTTGTAAATTACTTAATTTGATGTTTTTTCCTACAACAGTTGAACTGTTAATTATAATTTACTCCGATACTACCCTTGTTTTTCAATGCAATGGCATGTGTTATTGCTGATTCAGACGTTTATTTTATTTTTTAAAAATTATTTGTTCAATAATTGTTGCAACAAATCATCTGTAAAGTGTAGGATATATAATTATACATTGTTTCCAATTTTAAAAAGTTTATTTTTAATCTTGATTCTTTAGCGTTTTTGTCTTTTTTTCATTTTGCCATTTTAAAAAATCACTGCCACGATTGTCTCCCTTCATAAAGCTCTTCAGTGTTTAGTAAGCCGATGGTAGGCGTCAGATTGTAGACTTGCTTTCTTCGGATATCCCACATTCTTGTGACGTCATCTGTCCACCCTACGTAAATATTCAATGAAGAGCCTAGAGTGTGTTTAAGCAAGGTAAGTGGCCATACAGACTCAATATTATTAGTTTTCAGAGGCAGACTCTATTCCACAAGTCTGGGTATGCTCTAACGTTGTATCTCTGTTGACTGATAATGACAGATTGTATACAATTCAACAAGATACGTATTCGCATCTAAGACAGAATTAGCGCCTAAAAAAATGCACTCCAGATCCCCTTTAGTTCAGAGACAATAAAAGTTGGAAAAAAAAGATACGACAATACTGTACATATTAGGATGCTGAAACTTGGTAAACACTATAACATAATACCTAATGAGGTTTGTGATCTTTCCACTGCAGTTTTCTTAGCCTCTTCAAACATTGCCATGAAGTCAAAGGTCCTAGCTTTCTTCTGTCCTCCTAAAAAAATTTATAATATTTAAAATCAGTTTACAATTCTAATCCGATCTACATGTATATGTCTTAATAGACTCATATACAGAGCATGCAAATTTACTGTGCAAGATGGCCCAACAAAATGGCTTTCTTAGATCTTAGCCTCTCAAGGGTTGATAGAAGTCAAATCTACGGGCCGCTTAGCTGTCCGTAGATTAAATAAAATACTCAATTATGACTTGAAAATATTCAATATTTGGTATTTTCAGACCGATTTATTCAATATTTCCAAAGGTATTCACAAATTAAGAAACGTCCGCTGGTTTATTGAATAAATCGGCTTGCGTTTGTGTAACAGTTTTCAACAAAATATTTTCTTTTACTTTTTTACACTTTTATTTTGGATATAAATACAATAACCAAAACATGTATTCGATTAAAGGCTAAGCTTTCCTTTTTTTGTCATTCGTTTTTTATTTTTTATTTTTCTCATTTCCTTTAATACCCTATAAGGTTTGGCTAAGGCGTTGTTGAGCATACTTGTAGGCCTACATTGCCATATATGTATATAACCCAGTTCAATTGAATTCTGTGTAATTTTATATGTGGCTCGTAAAATTGTAAAATATTCAATTTGCTTTGTCGGTAAAATGTTTTTATTCAATATTGAATACCTAAAAATTCAATTTTGGGGATCGGGGTTTGTAAGAAATTGAATTATATCCACCCCTAAGATTAGGGTTACAAAAATATGAATGAATACTGATAATATATTTTCTAGCAAACACTGTTTTTTCGTTACATTATTTCAGTTTCAATATATTTTTCCTATTCTGATTACTAATATTATATGATTTGAATTTTTGTCATAAAAAAACAAAAACATTATGATTTCAATGTGACACATCATTTTGACTGGTCAGTTCATGCATTGCCCAAAATTGCCCCTCATGACTTGGTACATACATTATTTAAAATGCATTTAACTTTGGGCAGCAGGGGGCATGAAGTATAATACCTCTGGCTCATGAATTTTGCAGTTGACCAAGTGTTTACTCTTACAGTGCTTGTCTTGATGCTTTGAATGTACAAGCTCAGGACAGTCCTAAAAATCCGTACAATCTTTTTTAACTTCAGTAACTAACCGAATGTCTATGAATAATATTTTTTGTATTTGTTTTTTCTAGAGTTCGATGAGGATGACCCTTTAGCTGGATTACTGTCAGACGAAGATGATGACCTTGATGAAGCCAAAACAACCCCACCAGAAACAAATAGAGGTAACTCAACACAGAGCCTGGCTGAGGCTGACAAAGATCAGATTATCTCCCCTAGACGCACTGCTATTCCACAAGGAGTCCAAGACAGAGAACCATGTAAGCTAGAACTGAGTCATAGCATTACAGCCAATTTGTTTGTGGTGTCTGGTTTTTGTTGGCATGATTGATTCCATTCTTTCTATAGTGAAAAAAATTATTAGATTACTTTCAATGAATTTTTAATCGAGTTTAAATATGTGCTTTCTTCAATAAATGTATTTTAAATTATTATGTTATTTACCTTTTTCAGTATCCCCCAGACGTCGGCGATTGATGGAACGTCCTCCAACAAGAAGTGGGGATAACAATGCTAGTTCTGATCTGACATTTGACCGTCTGTTTGACCCTCCAGCTGAGTCGACTGCTCTTAGGAAATCCACTGAAACATCAGGTCAGAATACACATAGTTTTGTGCCAGTGGTTTGGGAGAACCGATTAAATTGTTGTAGCGTCCTGTTTTACATCCTGTCCTCTTTGTTTTTTGCCATGACGAGAGGTTATTAACCTTCACCCGTTAGACTGGCATGCCAGCTTATGAGAGAAATAAACATAAGTACGGCTTATAGCTCTATTGGGCTAAATTATCAAATAAAGCATACCACCACAAGAGGTTGGTTACCTTCACCCATTAGACTGGCATGCCAGCATAGGAGAGAAATAACCATAAGTACGGCTTATAGCTCTACTGGGCTAAATTGTCAAATAAAGCATACAACCGTATGAGGTTGGTTACTGGCATGCCAACATAGGAGAGAAATACCCATAAGTGCAGCTTATAGCTCTACTGGGCTAATTTGTCAAATAAAGCATACCCATTCCTTGAAACATATTCCTATGATTAAACACAAAATATGCCTGGATTTTTTTAAATCGCCGTTATCTGAAAAACTGTAACTTTTCCAAAGCATACATGGGTATGTTATCTATTGTCAAGGCTATTCATTTGAACACAAATGTTCGTCAGTTTTGGGTACGACACTGCTCAGGAACTGTCCATCTTATTTGGCCTGCCTATAGCTTTCGGTCTGCCTGTGTAGCGTCTAGTTAATGTTGCATACAGGCGGGTAGTTGGTTGGGTAGGCGCTTCCTAATGCCCCAGTTCTGTTTGAGCTAAGGGACATCAGAAAGCATAATTTAAATTTTTTTTTTTTTTCTGGTCCTCGTCCTGTCTCATCTTTTATGTTGCCAGTGATCGATGTCAAGGATGGTTACCTTCACCCATTGGGCTGGCACGACATCATATAGGTGAAATACCCCTGAGCACAGTGTTAAACCCCAATAAATCCATCAATCAATCAATCAATCAAAAAAACTAATCTTTATAGATCTGTTTAATTTTTTTTTTACTTTAGACCATCAACTGTTTTTGATTTTCATTAATGCGTAAAAGAAAAGACAAAAACCCCAGTTGGTGTGAAAGTTTACAAAATCAAAGTTTAAATAACTCTGTGTAATTTGTTCGTATTGTATGACTTTAAACACCAAGCAAAACAGTACGGTAAACAACCAATTTCTTGTTTTTGTTTCATTTGATAAAACAAATCTTTCTTTTTCTGCTCCAAAAACTAATAATCTTTCGGCTCTTTTTTTTTTGCAGTCTCAAATAAGAAGAAGGATGATGTGATATTTAGTGACAACGAGGATGACTTTCTGACTGGATTAGAAGACAGTTCTCCTGCCAAACCTAAACCTGTGACTCCCTCAGTGAAGGAGGAGGAACATAAGCCAGCTAAATCCGTCCTTGATTCCTTACTGGGCAAAGACAGTGTGTCTAAACATTTAGAGAGACCAGCATCAGGATCTCAAAAAGAATTCGTCCTAGATAGCAAATACCAGAAATCACAAGAAGGTTGTTTGAAATGGTTATTTTATTTATTTACTTGAGACACAAAGACTTTATATAAATCCTTCAATGAATATATTGCGTGTGGGAGGGAGCTTTTTGATGCCCGGTGCTTTCGAAGTTGATGGGCATCAGGAAGTAGGGGTTTTTTTGTGGTGTTGTTTTTTGCTCCTTTTTTTCCCCCCTTTTTCTGTCTCGTCTTTCATGTTACCAGTGACGTGACCAGTGGTTTTCTCCACCCATGGGGCTGGCACGCTGTCATATAGGTGAAATACCCCTGAGTAGGCCTACAGCGTTATTCCCCCAATTAATAATCAATCAACCAATCAATGAATATATTAGGTGTTGAGATTAAGATCTTCAACAATAATTGTTTTATCATTAGTTTTTTGTTAGTGTGCTTTTGAGTCCAATTATTGTAGTGCTAACACTAGATGCAACACTTTCTTCATTACAGGTATAACAGATGTTACTGCTAAAAATTAACAAATATATTTTTCATTCAAGACTCTTCTGTGTCTTAAATCTAGGCACACAATTTCAAGCAATGGACAACATGCCATATTAAATAGTTTGAACTTTACATTTAAAAGCCACCTAAAGAAGTACATGTAACCAAAGGTTAGTTAGAAATTACATTGTTCTATTTTAGCCCATTTTACAGAAAAATTGACCCAAAAGAGTTTTATTTATCTAATGATGTTTTCTTATGTTATTGTTCCAGAGAAAGAGGATGACTTTTTGTTTGGAAGTTACATGCCATCTATGGCAGGTTCTACGGGAGGATCTAGGCCAGGGTCGCGGAGGTCAGTAAGGTAAGTGATCTCCATCACCCATAGTCTCTACTGACTACAAAATAATGCAAAACCGGGCTTAAAATCCAATATTTTTTAAAGCTACCTATTATTTTTTTTAATTTTTTTTTTACAGAAGCACGTAGTAAAAGGTGACACATTTTACTTCAAATTTAGTATCAAGGCTATTCAGTGTTAGAATGCTAGGGGATTGGTGGGAGCTTCCATTGCCCTGGTAGAGCCCGCGCCGTGGCTTAGTGGTTAGAGCGTCTGAGTGGCGTGACTTCCGATCCTCCTTCGATGTACCGCACGGGTTCGACCCCCCTCAGCGGACCTGCTTAGGTTGACTTTGGCTATATTGGTGGTGGTTTTTCTGAGGTTTCTTTCCCGGTTTTCCACCATATCAAGTAGGGTTGTCTAAGAAGTGGACTGAGAATCCGTCGTCATATAGGTGAAATACCCCTATTAAGTACGACATTAAACACCAATCAAACAGACAAATGAACAAATCCATTGCCCTGATGCTCTATGAGCTCAAGCGCATCAGTCAGCCTATTTGTTGCGGTGTCTTGACGTGAGTCCCCTGTCCTGCCTTGTCTTTATTTGTTGCCAGTTATTTCAAGGGTGGTTTTGTTCATCCATCGTACTGGCACTCCATCATATGGGTGAAACAACCTCAAGTATGGTGTGAAACCCAAATCAAACAAACATTACGGATGATCAGGACACTTTCCGAAGGGTATCTTATCATTGTCAAACATAAAAGATAGAAAGCTAGTGGAGTTGATTCCAGTTTATGATATATTCTGAGCTATATATATATACTCAAGTTTGAATAAGTCTCATTCATGATATTATTTTGATATTTCTATTAATGCAGGTTTGAAGAAACGGATGATGTATTCAGTAAGCCATCTTCACGTGGAGAGGCTAGACCAACATCTACACCACAGAAACCAGATTCTAGTGGATTAGACTGGTTAGAATTAGCTACAAATGGGGACCCTGTGAAACAAGAAACAGCACCAGTGAACAAGCCCCCTGAGAAAAAGAAACCAGTGAAAGAGGAACTTGATTGGCTAGGACTTAAAAATTCAGATCAGGAAGAACCTGATTGGTTGAACAATGAACCAACCAAAACTCTCCTTTCAAAAAAACAACAACAACCAAAACCTGAGCCAAATTCACAAACACCAAAACCTGTTACTGTAAGTGTGTTGTATAGACACATGTTTAATACTAGATTCATTCAGTTATTTGTTACATTTGTTATCTTTGATGAAAAAGTTAAATTATTTTCTGCATCATTATTTGCCATTTTCGCTGATATAATGTGTCTTTAGTAATACATTTTCTTAAACATTTCATATTAATTTAAATGCATTTGTATTTTAAGGAACTCCTGATTTTGCGATTAGGTATAGGTTTTTGTTGTTGTACCAAACAAAACATTTTTTTTAGGGGTGATAAATGTTTAACTAATTAATTATAACTGTTAATTACATTTCAGCCATCAAAACAACTTTACAATGATGATGCATATTCGTTCTTACATGATAAGCCATCCAATCAACAAACTACGTCACAACCAGTCCAAGCCAACAGACCGCAGTACAGACAGGAGTCCCTGTCAAGGGATAAGAAGGCTGATGATTGGTTGGGGTTGAATTCATCGCCTGAGAACTCTGCTCCTGACCTCTCCCCAAACCCTGATCCACAGAGAGATTCTTTTATGTTCAGAAGGTCGGGAATTATTATGGATCAGGTTCCAAAGTAAGAAAGTAACACTTATAAATTATATAACACTTTTTTGAGCTACGACATTATGACAACAGACAGAGCTCATTTTGTGAAATGACATTGTCACCTACATGTATATATTTGTCAATATGAGGCCAGTGAACAGTGTGTGACATAAGGACCTGCTGAAAGCCAATGCTATCACAAATTTGCTTGGGCTATGGTAAAATCTACTAATACATACCAATTGTTATATTTGAGCTATTTCATTTTATTTTTTATGACCCAATTGTCTATGATGATATCTTCTCTAATGTCACACTCCGTGGACAGGTTGATGGTTGACAAAATAATTTAACTTTAGCTATAGAGATGTTTGTTTTGTGGAGATATGTTTTCAACTGTGTCCTGTCTTTCTCTGTTTGTTGCCAGTTATGGCAAGGGTAGTTTCATCTACCTATTTGGCTGAAACGTCTTCATATGTGTGACGTAAAAATAACTTTAAGTACACTACAGTATGAAAACACTATCAAATAATGTGTTCAGGTAACTGGGTGGTTAGCCACATATAATAAACATAACTATTCTACGATTTTTAATACCAATGAAATTAAACTCTAATATTAGAAAAAAAGTTAGTGTCAATAATATCTTCTGAAAATTAAAAGCAAAAATGGCCTCAAACTTAGACAAAAGAAGTATTGACTTAATACTTGTGTTATTTATTTTTCAGCCTATCTGTCCTAACCAGTAAAGCAGAACTTGCATCAGGTCAGTTTCTTTTTGTGTTTTTTTGGGTGCTTTTAAACAAGATATGTCACAAATAAATAATTTTGGTGTGTCGTTGTTAAATTGTTTTTAACGTCGAATATTGGTTTAAAATATAACAGTCCTGTGTTGTTTTTTTATATACATGTATTTTTTAATAAACGTTAACAACTTGTTTTTAAAATCTTACTTTAGCAGCTCGTTCCCCGACACCCCCATCAATTACAGTTGATCAGTTAATGGGAGTGACCCCCTCAGCATCTCGCAATGAAACTCCTGTACCTTCCTATGCCACGTTTACACCAAAGGGAACACAATCTTCAGCAATGCGACAACAACACATCCAAGATGCCCAGAGACAATTACAACTACAGATGGTACAATTATTTTAATAAACCTCCAATTTGTTATGCAAATTATGTATGTATAAAAAAAAAACCATTGTATTAACAACTCCAAATAAAAATAGAAAATTCATAATTAACTAAAGTCGTTTAAAAAAAAACCTTTTTGAAATTACATCACAATCTAAAAGTTAGCTCACTGATATGGCTTTAAATTGCTTTGTGATTTCAGATGTATTTCAAATTGTTTATTTGTCTTCTGTGTACTGTACTGTTCTGTTACATTGCTATATATATATATATATGTACAATGTATGCCTTTACTGTTTCTTTTCTAACCACTTCGGAATTATGGATTGATAAATGAACTGAAATATTGAAATGGTATAAAATAAAGAATAAGATTCGGTAAATCTGTGTATACTATATAATATATCTTGTTGTACCAATACTTTGTCAATCCAACCTTTTGCTGGTCATCAGCAAGATTATATAGCTGCCGTGCTTTACTGCACTTCTTGTGCAAGACAAATCTTATCAAAGGAGCCAATGTTGTAAGGCAGTTCCATGAATTAGTTTATAGCACTAAACTGCTCAACCACTGTTTAGTGAACCCCATAGGCTACCTGTTGATCCTGATTTTTTTTTTTTTAGGTGAAGTTTTTTCTAGGGACTGTGGTGATTTCCAAACACAGATAAACACCATGTAAAGTTGTTGA
The DNA here is from genome assembly GCA_034781015.1 of Tonicella lineata. NCBI lineage: Eukaryota > Metazoa > Mollusca > Polyplacophora > Chitonida > Mopaliidae > Tonicella > Tonicella lineata. The sequence continues at coordinate 9,149 of JAVFBY010283201.1, forward strand.
ATAAATACCCTAGTACCTTAAAAAAAATGACTTAAACAATACTGGCTGCAATAACTGTTATGTCCACATAATGGGTGTATTTATTTATGAAATTTAGTTTTCGTGTCAAATTGTGTGAAGCTCATAATCAAGACTTAAATATTGGACAAGCTATCGCTATCCAGAAACACCCACCGTCACAGACTATATATATTTCGGTTACATTAGAAATCCAATTGATACTTCTGATAAATTAAATATATGAATGCTTATTACATATGCAATGGCAATACAGAACCTATAAAATGGTTGAAATTGTACAAGAGTAATTTGCTTGATAAAACCGTTGATCTGTTTACATTAGATGGACAATTGTGAAAAACAACAGACATTAAACAAACCAGTCACGGATGCTCCAAGCATTGGTAAAAAATGGTAGGAGTATACATACATTTAGCGCAAAAGGTATATTTTTCACGTTTTTTGGGGGCTGTAATATGGCAACCAAAAGCTTCGTGTCAAAACTACATGTAAAGATCATCCACCATCTTGACAGGAAAAGGCCGCATTTCAAGTTTGTTGTCAAATGATGAATTTGTTTTAAAGTTGTCGTGGTCACAACACATAAATGAGAATATCACATAAAACTGTACTGAATAGCGGCCATTTTGTTACCATAAATTTGGTAAAATGCAATCCCATCCGCCGTCGTGACCTGATCTTCGTTTTAAAGTTTACGCGATTACAACACAAATGAGAATATAACATAAAAACTGTAATGGCGGCCACATTGTTGCCATGAATTTGATAAAATGCAATCCCATTCACCGTCTTGACATGGAGAAGCCATATATCAAGTTTGAAGTCAATCGGTTCAATTGTTTTAATGCTATCTTGTTCACAACATAGTGGGACGGAAAGATGGAAGTATAGCATTTCTAATTCCCCCTTTACCACTAAAGTGACAGGAGACAAAAATAGTAACAATAATGGCCTTTCTGTTTTGAAGCTTGGAACCCAAAAACTCGATCATTAGTTTTTTTTTACTCCTTTAAAGAGTATAGCCTCTTTAATGTATAGGCCTGAATGACGTTAGGGTTCAGAAGGGCCCGTCATGACCTGTATGCGCAGCAACACAAGCCATGTAGTCATTTTGTAACCATTAAGTACGATCAGTAGTCTATTAAAGATACATAGGCCCTCAAAATTAGCTTTTTCACTAAATTCAGATCGCAAAGATTTTAAGTGGTATCAAAGTT
>JAVFBY010283312.1:0-17099 GCA_034781015.1 Tonicella lineata
CGTTGCATACCAGACTCAACTGTGTAACTGCAAGGTCAATCATAGAGGTAAAATGTAAAAAAAATACCTCGTCCTGGCTGTAACTTTGATGTGTAACAAAGGATTTCCAAATAACTTGACACAAATGTTCACCATGACAAGAAAGTGTGTCACATACCAGTCTCGACTGCGTTTCTGCAAGGCCAAGGTCATTCTTACAGCAGACATGATTTTAAAGGAGTAAATATAAAACTGAAAATAACCAAGTCTTGATGAATGCAAGTTCTGTGGGTCAATTATTTAAAATTCCACAATTCAACAAAAAATCAACATAAATGTCCTTAAAAATGACAGTTAAGAAGCCACATCACTGAAAATCAATAACAAAAAAACTGACTAGACCCCAAAAAATTTGAAATAAGGCAAGAAAAAAACTGATATAGGTCAAATGTCAAAAAATACATTTTCCAGACTGTAACTCTGTTAATATGTAACGAAGGATTTCAAAATAACTTGGCACAAATGTTCACCATGATGTTGGTACCAGACATGTAATTAAAAAATGGGCGGATAGATGGACAACCTTATACCATAGTATGTCCCATCAAAATATAGATGATATAGCCCCTGAAATTATGTTGGCCTTGTCTCATCAAATGTCAATTTATTTGGGCCCCACATTGTTTGTCCTTAAGTATTCCTATTCTGTGCTCTATTTTTTTTAGAGTGCTCAATCATATCAATACACCGCTCAAGTTCTACTTCAGTCAATAAATTATTTGCATTGTGTAATCTGATTGGTCAATGGTTTATTATGTTCGTCTCTATTCCTATTCCATGCTATATCTTTTGAAAGATTGATCAGATTATTATTTGCTGTGAATGCTTATATGAATCACTGGATTGGATTTTCATCTTTTATAGCCTTAACTTCATTGCATAATTCAATCTGATTGGTCCATTTTCTGTGCTGTTTTTTTTTTTAAAATCTGCTGTGGGCTCATCATATCAATACGCTGCTCAAGTTCGACTTCCAACACATACTGCAATCTCATTGGTTTATGGTTTTGGTATCCTTCATATTCCGTGCTTTTGAAAGAGTGATCAAACCATGTTCAAATTTGCTGTGAAAGCAGTTATATCATATGAATTTTCTCATGAAGAGATCAGATTATGTTCAAATCTTTTATAATCATGGTATAAATGCTCAGGGTACGAGTCAACAGATTTACATCTATTTTTTAGGAATGTTCATCATTTCTGCTGTTCCAGTTTTTCTATCCAACCCTGTTAGAATGGCTAGCGTCGTATTTGGCAAGACAAGCGGGCACTTCCTCACAATGGGGTGTTCTAGTTTTTGTTTACATTCTACATGTTCTATGAATTGGACATATCATTTGCAGAAATTGTTGAACACTGATGTACACAACAAAAGTAGACTATTTAATAGAATAAAATTTATTGAATGGAGACTTCAATACAAAACATACAAAAAAAATTATTTTCTTTGAGATCAACACATGAATGCTGTCTAAAGCTTTGTAAATTTTAAAAAGTCTTTTGTGGTACAATCATTATTGTAAAGGGACAGTTCCTTCATAAACGATATTCTCTTCTCTTGAAATACGACAGAATAGACTTGCTACCTGGCAAAGGACTCTGGAAAAAAACAAAAAATATAAACATTTAGTTATTTCATTTTTTTTTACTCGTATTAGGGTGTGCCAACAAATTACCATTCCATGACACCAACTATTATAGTTATTAAAATTTTCAAATAAGTATTAAGGTGGCATGGCTCAGCGAGACCCCAAAATCATAAAATCAAACATCATGACACATGTTTAATAATAATTGAAGTATTAAAAGTTATACATGTACTGAGGATAAGGGTTTGTTAAAAAAAACTCAATCTTGGATGCTTGTGTCACTTTAAAGCTGAGGTGCATTTATGAACAAAAAGTCTCTATTTAGCATGACTCACCTTTAATCTTACAGGTGAGAAGGTCATATGATCAGAATCTTCTGATTCCTGGGACATAGGATTGGCACTTCTGGGGCTTAATAACAATGGAATATGACTGTCTGGACGACGCTGTAGTTTTGTCAACCAATTGGCTCCCACTTTTCTCAATACACAGTTCTGATTGGATGATGATTTAGGGGGTGTCACCACTCCAATACCGTGTACTATATTAGGTAAATTTGCAGTGGGAGATGACATTGTTGCTAAGCCTGATGTGTGTAATTTTCTTAGTGGAGAAGCCTCTATGTCATCTTTCATACTAGTATAGAACAATTGATCACAGTTTGTAGAATTCCTATCAATGTCCGTGTCATTTTTACAAAGGTTTGGTCGAGCTTCAGGACTTCTTGTCGGGCTGTTTTCACTATTTTGGCACTTCTGTTTTGGAGTTCTCAATAAAGTCTGCTCATCAAACGTCTCTGAAATTTCTTGTTTTGATTTTAAATCACACATGTTATCACCAGTGTCTGTTGTTATAATTGCCTTCTTTTCAAAAGAAGGTATGACGTTTGAATTATCCGAAACTGATGGATTTTCACCGTTTACTATGGGTACATTCTGTTTTGTTGAAATATCTTGAAGAGTTGACCGACACGGCCGTTTACTAGGGGCCTCAGTTGAACTGTCAGTTTCAGTGTGAATCAATTTCCTTTTACAGACAGGAGTTCTACTAATCACTTCATTTGTGACTGGTATCGGTTTACTTTCCACGCTTCCTTCAGATCTGTTTTGAGATTTGAGGAACCACTTTTTAACAGAGGGTGGAGTCTGGGCTAGCTGAGCCAATGTCTTCCTGGTTGAGCCAGGGTTGCTATGGGAACTATTTTGGGAGGAAGCAGCAGCAGTGATGGATTTTGATCTCTGAAAGGGTGGGGTACATGTAGCTGAAGTAAATTCGGATAATTTTCGTGATGTTGGTGAACCAAGCGCAGCCGATATACCTGAAGCAAAAGATAATTTGTATGTAAAACTTAAAATATTTAGAAACAATGAGCAATCTTAGTTCAGTTTAAAAGTACTTATCAGTAGGCTTGTCTGAGACATTAAATTCCATGACTTTTCGGGACCTTTTAAAGACAAATTCGCTATAAAAAAAGGAGCAAAAGAAGACACCACAAAAAATGTACTTCATGATGCCCCTTAACTCCACGAGCACAAGGGTATCAGGAAGTTCCTGCCCAACCACCCGCGGCGTGGACATGCTGTTAAGCATCACCAAGCAGCTGACCCTGCTGGAAAAAGTGTTTATCTTTATTTTAGCATCATCTAAAGCCATAAAGTGAATGACTTAATTTTCACATGGTAAAATAAATAAGCTTATTCTGTCATATTGAAAGTAGTGTATTGTAACAAGAAGTTTGACCACAAATCAACTTTGCATAAAATAAGAGTAAGAGAGATATTCTTATGACAATGACTTCAATATTCGGAGTTACTCTTATTTTATGCAATATTCCTGATGATGGCTATAGATAGACCAAAATATAGAAGAATATCTATAACAATGACTTAAATATTCGGAGTTACTCTTATTTTATTTTATGCAATATTCCTGATGATGGCTATAGATAGACCAAAATATAGAAGAATATCTATAACAATGACTTCAATATTCGGAGTTACTCTTATTTTATTGTATTGTAACACACCTACTAGTCAATTTTTATAACCTTGAATCACTACTATTACTATATTATGCATTTTTCACCATTCAGAGTAAATTCTAGACCAATGATTGGCCAATGCAAGGTACATAGAGCTCTGTCTGAAAGCTTCTTTCCTTGCGCTTAAATTCATAACATTTCTAAGACATACTTTCCGATTCAAAATTCAAGGAAATCAACTTGTATAGCCTCTTAATATTTACATTTTATAACAGACATCTTGTTCTACCTTTTTAACCTTTATAAAGGCAAAAGATTTCTCCATATTCCCCTGACTGGATGAAAATGATTTTAAGGATTGAAACTGATTTTTCAACGCTTAAATAAACAAAGGCTCTTCATGGTGATAAATATGTTATACCCTTTGGCTGGTTGGGTATACCGGTGGATACTTCTTCTCCAAGTATTATATCAAACAGGATTTTTCTTTAGAAAATATCCACTTGTATACCCAACCAGCCAAAGGGTGTATTATTAAACTTATAATATCTCGAAGAAATAAAAATGCAAAAAAAAAAAAAAAAAAATCTTTCAATAGCTTTTTATGATTTAAGTATAATTTATTTGTTTTATTTGTGTTTAAGAGTGCTTTTTACTTCTTGGATGTCATAACATAGAACTGAATGAGTGCAAAACAAAACTAGCTCTCCACTCACCTATATCTTTACTGACTCTCTGTGCAGTACCTATGACAGACCCTGGTATGCTCATTCTTTTTGTAGCTCTCCATACCCTCATCGTGTTGTCGTCAGATAGAGTTGCTATCTGAAACCAACAAAATTTTATTATACATACATGTTACAATTATGTTGAATAGCCCAATCTGATTGAAATCCTATCTATATTAGCTCCCCGGCATTGTAGTGTCGCAATGCAGACCTGAGGACAGCGTATAGCAAAAGGTGTTCAATGATGTCAACTAGTGTGAGGTTCAAGAATATAAGAAGGAAAAAAACAGATAGCCGTAAGCTGGGGTAAACATAGATGTTAGATGGCAGTCCCAGGGGAATCCCCGACTCACATACAATAAATTGATAAGCGGCCCTCTGATTGGCCGACCAATCGACACCATTTGGTAAGGTATGTGCTAAGATCTACATCGCGACAACACAAAAACGGAAAGTTAATATAGATATGATTTTAAACAGATTGTGTCGATTCCATACAAAAACATATTAACAATTTATTGACCACGCAATACCAAAATACATTTTTCTTGTACAACTGTCTGACTAACTATATTTATTTATTTCTTGCTGTCGAATGAGGAAAAAAGTGTCAGTGTCATTTGTATGTTTTGCTAACAATTCCTATGATATATTAATGCTGAGACTCAATGATACATGTCATCTCAGATGTGCTCTTAACTGGGAAGTCCATAAATATTTAACATGACAAAGCAACCTCCTGGCAACCTGGTTTCTGCAATATAATGGTAGACTGCAAACACCAACATGAATAATTGACAATCCGAGAAGCTTAAATAAGCCCATCAACAAAATATGGAAAAGAAATATTTTTGTGTCGCTAAGAAAGTGACGGTTAACAGTATTTTCGCTATTTGGGGGTAAGCGCTAAGAAAAGATAGGATAAGAAAGTGCTATCCCTAAATAACGAAAATACTTAGTATGTGTCCTCGGTGGATATCTTAAGTCGACATCCCCTTATATATTGGTCAATGTGATCTGCATTTAAAAATTAATCAGAATGTATATATATTTTTATAAATGCAGAGATAGAAATGCAACTATGTTAATATACGTGCATTTCCGTTTCTACGATTTAAACTTTAATTTTCCCTGTTCATGTCAACTCTATTCAATTCAAATCAAATATGTATGCATCAAGAAACAATTAACAAAGGACAGAAGAAAATGTCAACAAAACCATGGCTTAAGCTGCATATAAACCAAATTAGCGTACAATAAAAAGAAGAACTAATTATATTTTTAAAGAATTAAATTAAAAACATCATAAAAATATAGCGTGCGTTACACGAGCTTTGCCAAAAGGAGCGTCAACGTGAAGATTTGTTTACTTTCAATACAATGAAGTATATCATTTTATACCGCTGCATAGAAAAGTTATTAAAACTTTGTTGTGCTTTTTCAACAATAAAGTTCATGTTTTTAATTGGCGTGCGTGATGCTGTTTGTTTTGATGTGTTTTTTTTATGTCTCTTTAATCCCAGATTAGAATCAAACTAAAGCAAAAACAGTTTTCTTTGAGGGTTTTTTTTACCGTTGTTTTCCAAATAAGATCCCCTAGCCTATATCGTGCTAACTAACGCCTTCAGTCCTTCTGTGCTGTTTGCAGTTATACCGCCTATACCTGCAAGACACACATGCGTGCGCTGTGATTCATACAGCTCCAAATGTACTTTGCTATATTCTCTGTCTTAGTTTTCTTACCCTATTGTCGCTTTTAAAGGGTATAGCAACGCAATTAAGTATAGCCGCAAGCCGATGTATTGTTGAGTTAACGATGTAAACTTTTTGCAATCGTTTTTTGTCGACAAAAATCACAAAGTTTTGGGCCTCTTTTCCGAATGACTGAACACAAACAAACTAACTATCGTTTCCAGTCTGGAAGCAATTGCACAATGATTAACAAGTAAATTGACATATATTGAAGCTAAACGTTTTAAAGTTAACCAGACAGACAATTTGGAATTGCGGTTTTAAATATTTCATTTTTGTCGATGTTTTGGTAAAAGAAAAACAACAAAAACATAATATAATTTGTGTCAGCGCGACCGACGGGGATAAATGTTATGGCTGTGTAAATATATAAGCGCTTAAAAAGATTGCACAAAAAATATATTAAATAGACATAGACAGAATACTATACAATATGTAAGTAGGACGCTGTCTGGTTTTGAACTCCAGTGCAAGTATAGCTTGAAAGCTGAACTCTTTTTAATAAATTGAAAACGTAATTTTGATTTTAATTTTAAATATCTCCCGGCGTTACATAGGCAGAGATAAAATGACTCAACTTTTTGAGTCTCACTGTTATTTTGACCCCCATCAAATGAATAACTTATGATGTGTATTCCCGTGCAACAAAAAAAGAATAAAGCTAGACATTTGTCGGATATTCTGCATAGCATACAGACGGACAGACATGTCGGAGTGATTGATTGATTGTTTGGATTTTAACGCCGTATACTCATGGATATTTCGCCTATATCCCGACGTGCCAGTCAAATTTTTGGCGGAAACCACCCTTCATGTCACTGTCAATATCAAAGACGGAGTTAGTTTTGAGAACACCATGCATGGTATCGGGAAGAGTTTTATATGGCTTTAAAAGTAACATTTAATCGGTACTTGTCGATATCTTTGGTATGACAGATTTTTTAAATAATTCCTTGTCAGTAAAAGAACTTCGAATAAAAAAACATTTTTATATATGATATATATTTTGCCAAATGTTGAGAACATTACATTTTCCTCGAATAATCTACTTACATCTGAACATCCGGATTATTAAAACATATTTTCGTATGTTAATAATAGTAAGTTACTTGAAAATGATATCTATATATCAAGGTTGAAAAGGTGTGCCAAATACGTATATGCGAAGAAGTGTAATTGATAATATAATTTCGGCTTCTATAAATGCACTCAAGACGACGCTTGTAACCGCGAACGCGTCAGTTTTTAAATTCAATTGAAAATGTTCCCACAAACCGCAATGCTGGTTATTAATAGTCTCTAGCTCATACAGTCGAGAATAGAGTCGGAGTCAGTACTGTACTATATGATAACAGGTGTGAAATGAAATAGTTTGCGCGTCTGTGAGGGAATTTCTCGAATCGATAACAATGGCAGAACTATACAGTAATATTAATCAAAGTTGCCAGTGTTGTGATACTTAACGAGAACAACGGAGTCAGGGTTAATTTTAGCAGCAGTTGATGCGGATGAATTTAACAGTTTTTAAGCGGATGAGGCGATTACTGGCGCTAAGCCCTGGGTCATTCCGACCTATATTGTGGTCCATCAATGGGACAAATCGCTTGTTAAATCTGCTTTTGTCGATCACAATACCGGCACTGCACTTGCTGTCAGGAGCCGTGGAGTTTCCGTTATGACTGGTCAGGCATTACAAGACTCCCAGCCCGGGGCAAAACGATTTAACAATAGAAACTCTTGACAGTTTTTGACTCGGACGTCTCAAATGCTGAGATACACAGCGTACATGCTTCCTTGCAAAGAAACACCCATTCTCTGCTTTTCTGAGAGCTAATGATTCTGCCAAGAAGCGGAAATGGCGGGATACCTTATGACATCAACACCACAGCTTCTATTTGAAAAGCCCTACAAAATCTAACCCACCATATGGCGTACGTCAAGGAGACTTCTTACGTCCATTGCTTTAACAAAACAATGCTGATGACATTTCAAAAGAACGCTATTAATTCTGTGCATTTAAACTATTATGTAACATCATTATCAATAGGCAGTTACACAACTTGTCCGAAAACCTGGGATACAGCCAAGGATCTGAGCCAAACAGAAAATACATATAACCTATCTAATCTAAAGATGCATCTTTTTCCTTCAAGAAGATAAAGTTTCTTGGTTGACATATAGGCCTATATTAGAAATAATATTTCCTATTTTTAAGTCACAATGCCCTATTTGCATTTTTTATGTAAAAATATACGAAAAACACACATGAGAAACCGATAAGTCACTATGTTCAAGATATAAATACTCAGATTAAAGTTTTTTAATAGACATAAAACTCGAGATGATGATTGATGTAACTCTGCTGAATAAAATAAATAAATAGGCAAAACTTCACGGTTTACATAATATAGGGCCTACGGTCTTAAATGGTTTAAACAACCAAGTAAAGTTATACTATACCGTTGACCATATATTTTATTTGCAGGGGGGAAAAAAAAAGACATTCATGTGGTATTTAATCCACGAGTTCGTTTTGATCGTATTCTCCCAAGATGGCGGCTTGTCTAACCACCGTTTAACATTCCAGGTTAATCAAATGTCTCATTTGAGAAAATCATAAATCTCAATATGTCAGAAGACTTCAGCTTCAGTTCTTCTAGAACTAATGACTATTTTATCCTATTCTTCTTCAAACGTACTGGTGGGCTAAGGCGAGGTGAAAAAATTAATGACAGACATAAAGCCAGATAAGTATGTGTAGTTAACAACATAAATAATTGGATTGTTGTGTCAATCAAATCGAAATGTAATCATGCGGAATAACTCATATTTTACTCCACCTTAAAAATGACGCGTGCCTTTATGTGGATTCTATATAGGGAGAAAAAACGCCAATATAATAGAAAGGTGAAAAAAGTTGCCCAAACAAAGAATTGTTCATGTTTGTTCAGGATATCATCAGATATATCCTATATGACGCTGATTTAATAGATAGCACTGATGGTCTAATTCATGTGTCAGAAACCGTATTGAGAGCTGCTCGTTTTTGTGCACTAATAATAACAGAGGGAATAAAAGATACACCTATGGAAAAATCACCGAGCAGAAATATTTATAATTATGTTTATCGAAAGTGTTTTTAAAAAACTTTTATCGACCTTGCTTTCCATTCCCAATGTAGTGGCTACGAGATATGTGAAATAAAGCAAAAAATAAAATAAAAAAAATAATCAGAGAGGTATTTTTATTGAAAGAATGTTATAAATAATATACGCAATATATGTTTGTATTATGAATGTATATTGTTATCTAAGTACGAAATGTAGGTATTTCTTTCTGAATCGTATACACAATATAAGTATTCAAGTGTAACGTTAGTATATTGAAGCGTATTAAACCTATATTTGTCCATTTTATAATGCCAATGCATACATGGTGGTAAACAAAAGTGAACCTCATAAAAGCCCCCTTACGACTTAGAAAACCACTTATGAATACAGTCAATACACTCATGGTCACTTCTCTGATATACTCATGGTCACTTTCCTGATATACCCATGGTCACTTCTCTGATATACTCAATAGTTACTTTTCTGAAATATTCATGGTCACTTCCTTCATATACTCATGGTCACATCTCTGATATACTCATGGTCACCTATACCTATGTTTATTGTCATTTCCCTAATATACTCGTGGTCATTTCCCTCATATATTCATGATCACTTCATTGAACACCCACGGTCACTTCTCTGATATACTAATGCACGTTACTTCCCTCACCTGCTGATATTATCATGGTCATTTCCCTAATATACTTATGGACACATCCCTTATATACTTATTGTAGTTTCCATGATATACTCATGGTCATTTCCCAGATATACTCTTGGTCACTTTCCTGCTATACTCATGGTCATTTGACCGATATGCTCATGGCCACTTCCCTGATATACTCATTTTCTCTTACATGATATACTCATGGTCATTTCCAAGCTATACTCATGGCCACTTCCCTGATATACTCATGGTCACTTCCTCGATATACTCATGGTCATTTCCCTGGTATACTCATATGGCCACTTCCCTGATATACTCATGGTCACTTCATTGAAATACTTATGGTCACTTCCTTGATATAATCATAGACCAGGTTGCTCAAAACCAAGATTAATACTAATAGCAGATTAAATCACTAATCCAGAATTACAGATAGACCTCCAAAATGTAGTTTCATCAGCTAATCCTGTATTAGTGATTTAATCTGCTATTAGCGCATTGAGCTTCAGGGCCATGGTCGACAGACGAACTCGAATCTGCTGATCAGTGCCCAGTTGTTCAAACCAAGATTAGCGCTAATAGCAGATTAACTCACTCTTGGTGGATTAGAGATAGTCCTTCAACATGGAGCGACGTCATCTTATCCAGGAATAAAGTTAAAAGCGCTTTGAGCAACCGGCCGCGACAAACACCGAGTTGAACGGATGATTTTTTTTATTCAGAAGGACCAGATCAGTATGAGGAATATCCGCCCAGACAGTAAACACAAAGTCAGCCGAATGTATAATACCTCAAGGACTACGATGTGAACCTCATGTTAAATTTTGTGATAATTAACCCTCCATTATTGGTCCACTTTACTCTATCATCATACCGGCTATACCAATCGCCGTTTTTTTTTTTTCATAAGCAGCTTATCATGCCAGATCTCCGGAAAATAGTTTGGTACGCCTTTGCCATGCGACAGGTCAAAAATAAAACATGCAATTTATATATATGTTACAACAGCAAGACACTTATGGTAAAAACTACAGTCACAATCGCCTATAAAAATTTACCAATTCTAACTGCAGCTATTCACATACTGATAGGCAATTTTAAACCTTTTAGTCCGTTTCCATTTGGACAAGGGGAAACAACCCGCGTTTTGGAATTGCCCAGAGGGGCTGTCCACTCTATACCCATGTTTTGAATTGGAACACTCATAGCTGATTGGTTAAGCAAACTACACATTCGTTACTGAATATCGTTAGGACAAGATTTTTTAGTAAGAGAGAATATTATGTAGGCCCTTATATACTTAACATGCGAGTATTTTAAAATATCAGAAGAAGCTGTTGGGGCCATGTGAATCCTGTATCATATGTAACTTAAAAAAAAATCAATTTAGATTAACAAACAAAAATTAAAAAAAAAAAAAAAATAACAAAAACAAACAGGAGCAGAACACGGAATCTTTTGGAAAGAGAGCATGGTAACACTCCTGCACCCAACCATATAATTATGGAAAAGTAGGTTGCGCGCGGGAGTTTTCTTTCTCGGGATCTTCTTTGAAGCGACCAGTTTAGCAATTTGTTGCTAAAAATGCGAAGTTATTTGGGCCGAGGAAGGTTTAAGCGTTTCGGACTTAGGGTATGTAACAACTATGTGCTTGATACCATTATGACTGTCGATAGAAAACAAGCCTATATATATTGTGAAAGTTGATTTGAGTGCTGCTTTCTTCCATAACTTCTCAACTCGAGCCGGAGAGTCTGGCTTATTTAATGGTCAGGGAATTTAGAGGCGTTGGACTAGATTACTTTAGTTGACCGAGATAACACAAAAGGCTATAGATTCTGATAACGCCTCCGGCATATTAAATATGTCAAGGGTAATATACACGTTTTACCATTGGCTTGCGAAGATGATCTAAAAGGGAGTTCTGGTTAATCATGGGTAATAGACTTCTGATAGTAGCCTATATGTTGAGTGGTGGTCCTGCTAGCTAAAGTTGTAACCACAATGGAGGCATGCATTTGTTCTTTCTCTAAAGAAATATAAATGTAATGTAATAATTAATACATGTAATAAATATATGTAAAAATATATATATCATGTATGCTTATATAATCCCTACATCTGACTTAATTTATTTTTTAAATTACTTTATGCTGGATGCTTAATGAGAAAGTAGTATCTTTCCGGAAGAGTAATTTCCGTTTTGTCAGAATGTTTTGACAAAATCTGACATTTATCCTTACAGCTGAATGGAGTAATCGTGTGGGACAAAAGGCGATGGTTTATTGTTATGCTTCTGATGGACTGATAATCCGCCAGCATCCATCCTTTAACTCGCACGTATTCCGAAAAATCCTTTCACTATTGTAAGATTACAGTTGTACAACGTTTCTGACATGGGTTCATTTTTTTTTTTATCAACCTGCTATTTCGGTTATTTCCGGAGATTTGAGCTCAAACAAAATAGGAGAATTTTCTAAAAGATTTAGTTGGATAACTTGGATTATAAACAATGCTAATCAGCCTGTTAATTAAGTACAGGTTAATTAATGTGACACTCTTTGTTTATCTTTTATGACTTCTTCTCAATAACGTACTATACAAACACTATAAACACTTTGAAAGAAAGGCGTGGTGGTTTATGTGCTAGTTAACTGAATTGTTCGTTTTGCACTCTTTATTCGGACGGAGTAATTTTTTTCTCCCGAGTTAAATGCAATGCATATAAAAGGACTCATATACAGCATCAGCGCTGTTGCAGCAGTTTATGGCAAAGGGGACGCAACTCAAAGTAGATTGTAGCCTATCGTCATCTTTTCTAGTGCTGTAGTAACCATGCAGGTGTGCTCTTAGGCCTACCGTAACTTTAATAAAAGAAGATAAAAATTACAACAATATAATCGTATTCAAATGATACAGCAAATCAATATGGTTTCAAAACTAATATTAACCCTTTAGTGCCTGAGGCATGTTCCACATAATGCTCAGGTTATTAATGTCAAATACTGCTTATAGGCCTACAGTGTATGTTCATCACTAAATCGAGTTTTTTGTAGCAATTTTAGTCTGGATCAAAATCCCTAAAATATGCACATACGTGTACAATGTACATTAGGCATTTGTAATTAAATAATATACCAACCTGATTTCTTTGTTAATCAGCTGATTTGTGTATTGGATTTGTTTTTGGTTAGTTTCCAAAGTATTGAAACTTGTTTGGAACACCCACACAATTATTTTTTAGCCAATGCATTGTTGAATAGAGAGGAGACACTAAGGGCAAGGGCAAGTTTTGAGCCATGATTGCTGTCATTTTAGAAATACTGGTGGCTCCCCCTGGTGCTATTTCATGATATTATTTCAATCCATTTTTGTGACCAGGAGGTATTTGTTGTATAACAACAACAATTATTTCAAAGAAAACTAATACTGCGTTTCTAAGAAAAAATGTAACATAATGTGACCAAAAAGCAATAAAGGGTTAATTTTTTAAAAAAAGGATGCCACCACAACCTACTTCCTAATGTTCTCGTCCAACCACCCGCCACTTCTCTAATTATGGTGGACTGTTACTGCCAAATTGTTTTCAATGAAATTACGGGCCATAAAACGAGTAAACATATATTAAAATGTTCTGCAACGGCTGTTTGTGACGTCACCGTCTGTATAATTGCACAATTTCGTTTTGGACAAATTTAAAGTTTTGGCCGTTCGGTTGCTTCCCGGAGGAGGTGGAAATTTACACTTTCGAAGACACAATTTAGCTAAGAAAAATGTTTGAAGTATTTAAAAGGTCGGACTGTTGTCGACTCTGTCTTTATTTACATGGATACCCAAGTAAATACAAACTTTTACTTTGATTTTAAAGAAACATAGGAAATCAAAGCTTTCAGTTTATGGCAAAAATGGAAAGTTCATAACTTTTAATATCTAGGAACAATAGAGAAACTCGCCGATTTTCATTTTATAAATACGGTAGTTTTAGCTCATTTACGGTTAGTGGGGCTTTAACCATGTGCGTGATTGTCTGTCCTGATTTTAACTGCCTACCATGACATGTGTGTGGTTGCTTACCCTGGTGTGTGTGATTTCTCACCTTGTGTGATGTTACCTCCCCCTGTGACTGCCTATAACCTGTGTGAAATATATACATTTTCTTGTTTTATTACATGCCCTATTTGTGATTGCACTTCTGCCTCTCATTGACTATACCATGTGTGAGATTGCATACCCTGTGTGTGATTTAATATATACCTATATGCGTGATTGTTAGTCCTGTTGTTGATTGTTTAACGTGTTCATGATTGCTTACGCTGTGTGGTGTTGCCTATATTGTGATTGCCTACCTTGTGTGAGATATATTATTTGTCCTGTTTTATATTACATGCCTCCTGTGTTTCATTAACTATATAAGCTCTGTGTAATTACATTGCTCAGTTTTATTTTGGTGGGCGATGCCTGTGTTATGGATACAAAATCTTAACAATATAAAGAAGATAATTCCCAACACAATTAATGGAAACTTTTTTTTTTCAATCTTAGGATGGGCTGGATTACACCAGCTCCAACTCGAAACGCTATATATTTTTAAGCCACGGGTCATTAATTTTGTTTTGACTGATTAAAAGTTATTTGTTTCAGGTATTAGTTAACAACGGTATTTATAAGTATAAGGTAGCTTTTATGGGGTATATCATACGAGTAAACCCTTCGCCGGTATATAACCGTCTTGGTCATCATGTACGAGTATATGTCGCAAATTATGCAGGCTTCGTCCGACGAACTACAGCTGTATGGATACGCTCGGCCTACATGATGATGTCACACGATATTAGAGCGAGTGAATTCTTTTAATCTTTAGTATACACATTCAGACAGTTTCCAAGGAGGCAGGAAGAAGTGCGCGAAAATAAAAGCCTGAGATGGCACGTATTAATCCCAAAGTTCTAGTCTGCGTTGAAAACCTAGATGGTACTAAATGGTTACAAAATGGGGGTATATTTATGCGAATAAAATGCACAGGATACAACAATATACCTGCATGGCACACTATAAGCTATACATATTACTCTATTACCTGTTATTTGTAGATATACATTTTAAACATTCATTTAGTTCTCTCATATGTGTGTCACCATTCCAAATTGGTGCCATTGTGACATTTGCCTATTATTAATGTATCGATTTGTGCAACAGCTATACATTCCCTGTCGTTAATATGAACGCATTCTGTTAGACCACAGTAACACAGATATTCGGTTATAGATTGCAAACTAGAAATCTATTAACTAGAAGTCTACCAGTACAATGGCAAAGTCTAGCAACTCCTCTTTTGTCGATTTTGAGAAAAACAGAAATCTGTTTGAATAAATGATCTAATAGGCTTTGTCGTAGCATTTATCGCTTAATAACATAACTTTTCAAACATGCATGTATAGTGTGAAAAAGAAGGATGAACCTAGAAGGCCTAAGTAAAAAAAACAATTGAACTCAATTTTATTTAAAAAAAAACCCGGACAAACATGTAGTAGGCTTTGCCATTGCAGGGTAGAAGTGTGCTTCTTTCATTTTGGAATGTCAACGACATTGTAGAACAATTTGCAAATTGCAAATAATAGTGACGTCACATTTCAGCCATTTGTCTTTCTGGGAGCCCTTCTTTTGGAGTGGCTTAGTGCATGAGGGAACAATTCCTGTTTTCTAGTCCCTTTGTTTTTGCCTGTCAAAGATGAATAAAACATAATTCAAACTAAAAACTACTGTCACTAAATTATAACTGAATCCGAAACCTGGACAAGAAAAATATATGTATATATTAGAAAAACAATTAATCTCTCACCTTCACTGTAAACATGGTAAGTACTGTTTTTCTGGCGGCAGGGTATCGCAATGTTAATTTCAAAGATTAATAAAACATAATTAAAACTAAGAAATGCTGTCACTAAATCATAACTTATCCTAAGTCCGAAACCCGGACAAGGTGAACAATTATATCTTAATTCTCAAGACAAGGCGAGTCCCGACGAAAAACGTTATCCATTCCATTGTCGGGGTCACCTTATATTTACTATCAAACTAATAGAAGTTTTCTTTCCTAACGCCAATAAAAAGAATATAGGCATATTGGTTTTAGTCATGTCACTTCTATATCCGTCGGACAGGCGAAACGGGGTATGCGTTGCAAGGCTGCAGATGATGAAAACTTCGTGGTGACATGCAGCAGAACAGAATCAGAAAAATGCCCAAAATCAGAAAAGAGAATAATGCGAACATGGAGGTTGTCACCTAAATGTATAAGAACTGGTTTGAATTACATGATGCTTGCCTTTGGACATAATTATTAACACCAAAAAGTATTAACACCCCGACTTTAGAATAATGATTCCATTAAAATAGAGCTAATTAAGATTTTCCAACTGTAATTTTCGCAAAGTGTTGAAAACAAGTATTCGTATGAAGGATTCTGAACAGGCTTAGATAACATTGCATTTCGGAAATATGTGGAAACTTCATTTAAATAAAACGTTTGAAGTTCCATAGTAAAGGTTTAAAATAGTGAACAGCATAAAACGGTTTTATGTTTCAGGTATTCGGCATTTCGGCAAGTTTATGTATGGGAACCAAATTATCTTTACTTTTAAGATATTTCTCTAATTGCATTATATATCTGTCATTACTCGGCGTTCTTTGTGCCAACAAGATGTGGTTATTATGCCCATGCAGTAAATTAAGGTCAACCAAACCTATATAACTGTTGTTAAATGGGTAAAACCAACGGTCCGCATACGCACTAACGTTTCTATTTTCTTTCCATTGCAGAGTAATAAGTGGCTCTTGATGGGAATTCACCGTATGATGCTGAAAGGGAGATAATTATGTAACATCTGCCTAAGGAACGTATACATGAGTGCCAAACTAGACACCGAATGATGGGTGTGGTTGTTTGTACATATATACAAAAAGAAATAATAATTATTAAAAAGTATACATTTGATAAATGGGACAGCTAATCAAAACAATAATATTTCAAAACTTGATATATAGTTTCCAATGTAATATAACTGTGTTACATCACTTTACATCAAAAATTGTTTATATACACGACATGTTTATATTTTCACATTTAGAAATAACATAATAACATTTGTATAAAAAAGGCCTTTAGCATGCCTGTAAATTGTAAAAAGATATCTGAAATCTTTCACTATTTGTTACATCTTTAAAAATGCC
>JAVFBY010283313.1:0-10386 GCA_034781015.1 Tonicella lineata
TACGCAGTGGGTTGCGTCCCTACCCGGCTTCTCAGTTGATAATACAATGGTAGCCAACCTTTGGAGCTAAATCAAGGGACACTGCCGTTGTCAAAGAGGACCCCCCACCCGCCGCAGGTCTCTGAAGAGCTTTCCTTCTAGTTTATTTAGTCATTATCATGTTATTCCCTTATGATGACTTAATAAAAAGTCGAAATATTAGATATCAAGATGAATCTTTTCGGAGTTACAATTTTCTTATTTTATCAGTTGAGTTATGGGTCTGCTAGATAAAATAGATTGTCTTGAATGAAATTGTTTGGTACTGTATAATCGTAGACACCCAGCACTGTCCTTACACATTAAGACACTAACAGAAATATTGTAAGTGTAATATTTGAAAAAGACTTTACGCTACTCCAATCTGTAAAAGGGTAAAAATTACGTGATTTCCGTGCATATCATTAACATCATGCGTGAAGGATGTGTTATCTAACAACGACCATTTGTAGCTCTGAATAAACTGGGCTTGTGTCTAAACTGTTCTATTTTTACAACACAAATGAGTTTATTCTCACCAATGTTAATCAGTAAGACCCACATTGCTCTCTACTTGTTAATTGACTGACAGATTAGCTATAACTAAACAAGACCGTTGTAGATACATGGTAATCTAGTTCGAAACAGTGGTTATTAAACAGTCAATAAGCAGAATAATACCTGGATGACTAATAACCTTCATTCCCTTATTTAATAAACAGTCGAACACAACCTTGGTTAGAGTTCTGACGATTGCCATGTTTACGTGAATTGTCAGTTACAAGGTTGTTTATGCACAAATTTGTAAAGGCCGTCGTTATTGACGTCTGTACAATGGGTTGTATGTATTGTGATAGCAAATTCAGTCCAGTTCTTGCTTATTAATGGTCACAGCCAACCAAGGCCACTTGAATCAAACCGTGCAGTGGAAGCGTAAAGAGGCAGTTGTCTCATCAATCTCATGGCCAATTCCTGTCTCTGTCTAAAACGGGGGAGCCTTTCCTTTGACCTTTCAGATATGTCGTCTTCAAGGTGACTAATGGCTCTGTCATTAGAGGGTGGTAAATACAGTCTGAGCTTAGATTCGTTAAACCTGAATCTCATCTGATTGTCTTTTCTTATACTCGCTTACTAGGGGCTACCCATTTGTAAATGCACCGAAAGCTGAGTCAGT
Source organism: Tonicella lineata (assembly GCA_034781015.1). NCBI lineage: Eukaryota > Metazoa > Mollusca > Polyplacophora > Chitonida > Mopaliidae > Tonicella > Tonicella lineata. Next base: position 1,193 of record JAVFBY010283313.1, read on the forward strand.
CCGCACTGAGTTCTGGCAGCTAACTAAATCTCACTGTACGTTTGCTTCCCTAAAGATATTAGGAGAGTTATTTACAGCACTTCTGTCCAGGGAAACATTTTACTAAACAGGAAAGACTCCTAAATATTTATTCCAGAAAATGCAGAAGTCAACATGGTATGTTTGTTATTTTAAAATTTAATTTGAAGAAAATGTTATTTTTCCGATACAAAATGGATTGGTGAGCAGTGCTTATATAAATGCATGTGCGGAAATGGTTGAAATGTAGAAGATAGAACCATCCAAAATCGGAGAGAATTCATAAGGTTTACAAAGGCATATGCAAGTTTTATAAGTCTTTGCTTTCAAAGTGAAGAAATAATGGTGCAGGTGATCAGTGCTAGTTAGCTAAATGGATGGGGAAGCAATATCTAATTTGGTTGTCAATTAAATAAATGATATGTGGAATAAATAATAAGCACGTTCAGAAAGGAATCAGATAAAGTCAATGTGTCCGGGGAAAATGACAGATCATTTAAATACTTCTAACAGCGAAATTAAATCACAGTTTCAAGCAAACATGAAAAATGAAGGTAAACCAAATCTAACAGAAAAACTATGATTCAAGCCACTTTTTAATCGCATATACAAAACCACAATTACAGCTAAGTAACAACAGTGATAAAAAGATAAAAATAAAGACGAAAGGCGTCTCAATAATACACACAGCAATCTAGGCAAGCGAAAATGAATAAAACAACTAAACAACTACAGTCATCAATAAGAAATAATTTTAGTTTGCCAAGGATTTGACAAAAATTAGGTTTGTCCCCAAAGTGTGACAAGATTATTATATGTATGAGTTTTTAAAGACCTGGGTAGTGTGTGTATGTGCGCGCTCGCGTGCATGGTTGTGTATTTGTGTTTTCAAGAAAAAATATTAATTATAATTTTTAGCAGTGGGACACAGATACAAGTTTGCCGTTTGCAAGCGTAGTTGCGAATGGAACAACATGTCTATTAACTAATTATCATATATAGTTGGATTATCTTTCTTTTTTAAAATTCGTTCAACTATTTCTTTATTTTTTATAATTGTCGAATAAATAATGCTACACACAAGGCTTTTTTTTTTATTTATCTCATTTGTAGTCTTAATTTATTTGTTTGATATTGTTGATGCAGAAAATGTGTTAACACAAAAAGAAAGGCCCGTTGTGGGATACTTTATACTAATAACAGGGGTGCACTGAACCAGATGTGATAGCTTATCCTACAACAGTTTATACTACAGTCGCTCACCTGTGGCGACGGTGATAATTCCACGTCAACTCTATCGTACGCCTGGATTTCTCCAATCTGTAGGAATGGCCAAAATTAGCCGAGTTAGAAAGAACTGAAAGGCATAACGTCTCCAGATGGACATTTCTTAAGGAAAAGGCGTGGCAACCTTCTTGCAGGAAATCACACACTTTGGGGACAACTACTGATAAGGGCATGGTAGTAAAGGTATTTAAAAAATAAACAGAATGTTAAGTATTGTTAGAAAGGAATTAACACTGAAAAACGAAAAACGCATAGAGAAAAAGTGCATCAGTGAGTATGCCAATAAATTGTGCCACCTGAGCCAAACAATATGGGAAGATGGGAATTGTGAAAATGGAGTGGGCGCCAACGGTACAGGGATATAAGAAAATGCTGAAGAAAGTGCAGTGCAACACAACGCAACAACTCACCAGGAAGCGGCGTTGTGGATTAAACCGTCTGGCACAGCATCCCCCACGGTTTCTTTCCACTGAGTTAAGGGAGGGTGAAGGGGAGGGTGGTGGTGTTTCGGAGGGTCTGTTTGGGGCTCCGTTAAAGGTCGGGTCCATCTCAACAAATTCTCTGGCCTGCAAAAGGAGGGAAGAGTTGTGACGTGCTCTGGTAGTACCCACTAAGTTCGATTTTTTCCCCGTCACCTGACAATATGGGTAAAAGCTAAGGGGGGTCAAGGGAAAAGCACTTATCTGTGACTGCCTCCGCATTGAAAGGAATATATATTTAAAATCTATGCTGTTGAAATGTGGATGAGCAATGAGTATGAACCGCCTTACGTTCTGTATACAAAACTACATCAATTTGTGATCAGCTTGCACTAGTTAATGCCAAATTAACGAATGTTACCACGGTAATGAGTAAGTGATCGAGTAATTAACTTATTCTTACAATTCATTGGTCTGACGGTTTTTATATATTTTGATATTATTAAGAACATTTTGTGTATCAATGTTTCATACAAAAATTTAAAAACTAAAACCTGAAAATAGTTTTGTAAAGGAAGCTGTAGAAAATGTAGCGGATTCTTTGATTCGCAAATTATCTTTTGGAATGTTGGTTGAGAGCCTGAACCGAATCGATAAGAAACACAAAACGATTATTTCCTTACCCTATTTTAAACTATTCCCTTAGGAATTGCCAGCACACTTAACTGTTCTTGCCATTTCACATTTTACATTTTCCAAGTATGTCGTTTTCATTTACACAGTGAGGTAAAAGCAACGTACAGCCTAATTCGTCACCAAATAAACTATTCGTATTAATTTCTACGTGACTGAGTAACAGGTGTCTTGGAGATGAAAAAAGTTTTTAAAAGAGAAATTGCAGACTTGTCTCGAGAGCATATTCATTAATCAAATAATTCGATTTTGTTAGCTATTTACAGTGCATGCATTAATTAGCCATTACAGTATCTGTTGGTGGCAATTTTATGCTGAGGAAGCCTTGTTTAATGCGCTCGTTGGCTCTATGTGATGCTGCAATGGCCACCACACAATAATATTCCCTAAAAATAATAGTGGCTAAGATATAGGAAAAGCGATGTGCATTAAAACATTACGAAGTCGAATGTTTTTGAACAATGGATGACTCGTCATACACTCAATGGTATATCGCTTATAAGACACTTTTAAATGCCAGTCAATTAAAGTATTTCTCTTCTGTTGCTTTCACTATAACGAGAGAGTCTGGAGTAAGGTCAGTCGTTAAAGTAAAAGTAGGATCACATACGGTCATGGGATATTTTTTCTCTAAAGAACGCGTTATTAAACCCGATTGTTGCTGCATTCAAATGCATTCGCAGACATGTTGATAAGAACTTAAACAGATCCACTTTGGGATCGTTTTTTACAGCAAGGGACAAACAATCTATGTTACACCTTCAAATTAGTTCTCTTAACGAGATGTGTGGGACTGTGCAGCATGGATCTGGGGTTCTGGCATACGGTGTCAATTACAGTAAATCCTTCTACTGAAGAGAAGGTCGCCGATTGGAGCCAGCTAGAATGACCCCGGAGGTCAACCAGCATACTGATGGGGCTGGAGCCTTGCCAAACAAACCAGCAAATCAATATCGACTCAATAGGGCTTCTACCCATTTGAGACATTTACAGTCATATCCAATTTTTCGTTGATTCCTTAGGATTCCCTTTGGCATTGCCTACTACGTCGATCGTCTACATGCGATCACCATTGTACCACGGGAACCCGTGCCAATGGCTCCAAGCATTCGTTTGATCAGAAAATCGGCATCAATAAAGACCACCTACACGGATTATCTTGGGAGAAAACAACCACATATTCTTGGTGTGTTAAGTAAATGTAAAGCAGAGCTAACCACAAAGTCTCTGTTTCATTGTTCTAAATATAAACCCGAATTTTATGATTCTAATAGAAATGCTAAAATAATCTACGTACGATAACGAAACCATCACAGAGCACGTGTGTCATATTGTGAAACTGTCTCTCAAAAAGCCCCAACACTTATATAGTGTGTAATGTATACTGACGGTACATAAGATAGTTGTTGGTCACAGTAGCAAAGGTAGGGATGGGGTATATTTTTGATTAAGTCACTGCAGGTGGCTGTGGAATGCTTTCTGTTGCTCCGGTGCTTTTAAATCTAAGAGGCATAATGTCTGTTTGTTTTACGGCGTTCTTAAAATCATTTTACTCACATGAAGGCATGCCAGCCCAATACCCCCTTCACCTTACTGGCAACAAACACAAATGACAGAGCGCAAAACAGAACGGCGAGACAAATAGGCATCTTGTTATCATTAGATCGGCGATTAACAGGGCTACTGCAAACCACCTGCAAGGGGCATTAGGAAATCGATTTAATGGACGTCCTGTATAAGTGAAATAAACTTAAACAGTATAAAACTGCAATAAAAACAAAGGACCCATCCTTATCAATGAATCTTGACTATCAATTTGGATGTGATTATTCGCGTCTTGTGTTATATCATGCATCATTCACTACAATAATAGTAGCAAAATAAATCCTAAAGCTAAGTGATATGGTTATTATCTAACTTAGATAATGACTTTTGATTTGCCAATGTTGTGCTGTCTATTTGTTTTTAGAGTTCTTCTTGTGCTTCTCAAAATCTTATATATTGTCGTTATGCCAGTGAAAATATCTACGCCTTTCAAAGCAAAAACCAAGTCACTTGAGAAACTATCAGTGCTTCGGAACAAGTATCACTGGCTAATGGCATCTAGCTACTGCATATTTCAAAACGGAGTATAGTTCTTATACATTTGGGCCGTAATGTGAATGGTGGCAAAGCATTTTCATGTATATTATAGTCATATGGTTATATTCTTCCTAGGAAATATAGACACTGGTAGAAAACTGATCGACACATTTAACAAATGTCCTGCAAACTGTGCAGATTTGTGCCTTCTGTTTTTATACATATTTTCTCAAATACATCTCTCTGTAATAAAAAGGTGTGTGTAGTTTATATATGCTCTAAGCACAATTCGTACACTAACAAATAGTTTAAAATACAGGCCTAACAAGGAGTTTCCTGTGCTCAATGAACGGCAACGAGCGGTGACAAGTTTCGTGCTAAAAATTAACTCACACAATCTCTTCTTTACAAAGATTAGATTAATTGTGCTATTGAATAGCAGAAAATTGAACTTCTTCTTTATGCTTGGTCAGTGCCTGGTGATTGAAAACGTGAGTTGACCTAGACAGATTACTCCTTAGAATAAAAAAAACTCAGCAGATCTGTTAGAAGGTTGATGTATGGTATGAGAGAATATTTCCGCCTGGCACAATATCGTGTCATTGGCTGCAAGAAGATCCCCAAATTTTCACCGTCCTCCGGAACTCTGTCATCATTGAAGTAAAGGTCAGGGTTAAAGATGGAGATTTAGGAACCACTGACAATCCATCAATGCTCGAGCTAATTAGTAACATAAATGCTTCTGATTGGTCATTTCCAATTGGGTTAGCCAATCAGAAGACTGTTAATTTAATTGAGATTCTGCGCGTGAAACCAATTGACCTTTTTTTAAAAATAAGTACATTCACACCAACTTCATTTATCAAGCTAAAGAAGTTGTCTATATATAGATATTCACAACCGCGGTAAAAGTGCATCGGCTTTCAATTCATCTTTAGACTTGATAAATCAGAAACGCACCTCTTTTCGGTTAAAACAAAAAGAAAGTAGACTTATTGTTTGCATATTATTACCCAATACATTTGAGGTAAAGCTATGCATTGCAAATGTTATAAGTATTTTTTTCTCAAAACGATTGAAGACTTGGCAGCAATGTTGTGTTCTGTCGTTTTATTTGAATAGAATCAGGATCGAAGAACGCGATTTAGAAATACAAATTATCGCTTCGTTACAAATGTGTTTTAAATGTCAGCACTGTGGACATATGTCAATTGACTGTAGCTTGAGTAAGGCATGAAATGCTTATTAAATTGATAAGTTAGTTAAAATGTTAATTTTAAAAGTGAAACGAAACTTCTTTTTGAAGACATGACATTATAAAACATAAGCGTCTAAGTTGGAAATGCTTCATATCGTTGAAAGCGTTTAGTTTAGTTAAACAAGGCACATATTGTTCCTAATAACGTCAAATTTCTATTAAGATTTAATAAATACCGTTAATATTAAAGTTAATATTTATCTGTTCTTCTGTAACATCAGCAAGGTTCAAATCTATCTGTTTACACTTAAAATTATTCAGTGTATACAGACATACACTTAATCTTTAAATTACCTGTAGCCTTAAGTAAATTATGTTTGAACTTAAAATGATAAAGTATCACTTGCATATTTTTAACTTAAAATTATGTTTTGAAAAACAAATGACGCGTTAAACAAAATAATGTATCTCTGCAGAAGCTAGACTCTACTCTAAATGACATTATATTTCTATATTGACATAATGACATTTCATTTAAAAAGAAATTAAGCTTGAATTTGTAAATGACAGTTCAGTATACAAAAACAAACAAAATCAGTATACGGTTATTATTTGACTATAATAGGTTAAGTACCACAAAAATCCCAATGTTAATTGCTTTCAACGAACAAACTATTAATTACACTACATTACAACAAATTCTATTTACATTTAAAAAACTGAATTTAACCAATTTAAACGAGAAACAAAATAGCATGCATATTAACACAAGCATTATATTCCACAGGCTAGTGCTGGTTTTTAAATAATAACTTACAATATATACAATTCAATTTAATTAAAACATGAATTTACACTGTTTCCATATCTAATAAGCCTTAATTTTCAATTTTAATATTTACCTTTTAATAGTATGTGTTAGAAATCTTATTAAACCAAAAATTTAAATGTTAAAGCTATAATTGTTTCTTACAATAATTTAAACTTATCAACACTATACTTGTAAAATAAGATATACATTTTGAAACATTTGCTAATGTTTATCTCTTTAAATAAAGTTTAAAATCCTACAATTGTTAAGACAATTGACTCTTTATACAACATTTAGTCATTAGCATGCAGTTACTGTTTTTAATGGTATACTACAGTTTTCTAGCTCAGACCCTCTTAAATTAGCTTCCTTTTCTCATAAATGCAAAAGTTGTATTTTTAAGCCATTGAATTTTCTCTAGAAATTTAACAAATACAATTCTGTATTCTTCCATTTTGCGCACGTTACGTTAATTTGACGGAAAAGGAAACTAATTTACATTTCACTGAAATTTAAAAGCGCCTTGTATTTACAGTTACGAGATACTTTTGTTAGACATAAATAAATAATCTGTTTTTCGCTGCGCATGCGTAGACATTTAACAACACCACACATAGTCCCGCAAAGTCCCGGTTGTTGAGTTAAATTAAAAATACACATAAAAATACACTACATAAACTTGCACACTTTCGTAACCCAAAAAACAACAAAACATTCGCCCACATTTTTACTTTTTTACTTATGCAAGTTCATGTATATATAGAAGGATTCAACATAGACTGTCACATAGACTGTATGGAAACGTTACATAGACTGGCACACTTTGGTAACACTATGACATATTCTCACACACTCTCAGTTGTTGAGTACGCTACAAAAGACAGATACATAAAACAAAAGTTAAATATACTGGTACACTTTGGTAACAATATATTCCCACACACTCCCAGTTGTTGAGCCCGCTACCAAAAAGCAGATACATAAAATAAACGTTACATAGACTGGCAGACTTTGGTAACACACTGACATATTCCCATACACTCCCAGTTGTTAAGTCCGCTACCAAAAGGCTGATACATAAAACAAACGTTACATAGACTGGCACACTTTGGTAACACACTGACATATTCCCGCACACTCCCAGTTGTTAAGTCCGTTACCAAAAGGCAGATACATAAAACAAACGTTTCATAGACTGGCACACTATGGTAACAAACTGACATATTCCGGCACAGTTTCAGGAGAATACCTCGAAAAGGTAAAAACAAAAAAGTTGCATAGACTGGCAAACTTTGGTAACACTTTGGCACATTCCTGCTACTCCCAGTTGTTGAGTCCGCTACCAAAATACGAATAAATGAGAAAAAAAACCTACATAGACTGGCACACTTTCGTAACGCAAAAAACACTTCGTCCACACCCTCAGCTGTTGAATTATCCAAAACATATATACAATAAGTTACACTACATAAACTGGCACACTTTCACATCACAAAAAAATATTTTGGCACACCCACAGACGTAGAGGTGTTCATAGTATCATATAATTACACTTATGGCACATTTTCGTTACCTTTTAACAATAATCTTTTCCAAAAAGCTAAACAAGCAACTTTGTCATCAGTTTAACACGTTTTCTTGAAAATGAATTAAATCCATCTGAAACGCCCTTTTAACATAGTTTGTACATTCACTCATCTCACACCCTAATTGCGTACCCTAGTTTAAACACTTAATTGCTTTTTTCAATTAAAAAAACATTTTCCTGCAAAAGAGAAAACATTTAATAAACATTCACATAAAAAAGTTCAAATAATACACAATATAACGCATTTAGCCACAAAGAAATTAAGTTCAATAAAGTCCAAATTGTTTCCAATTAAAGTTAAAAAGAAATAAATAAAATTCTTTGTTGATTGTCCTATTATATTCACTGTTGTTTAAAGTTCGATGTTTCTGGTGTTAAAGTTGATTAAAAGTTATAATGCCAAAGTTATTTAAAAAGTCCTTGTTCTGTTGTCCTAACGCGTTAACGGTTCATCTATCATCCTGGTGAGTTAGCAAAATCCTTCATTTACACACATTTAAATCACTGTTCACATCCTTAAGTTGAAAATCATTGAACACTTAAATCCTGGTAATTGTCTTCTATCATCTAAACTACATGCAGGCCTCTGGGAATTACGGTCATCTTTTCACTCGTCATGGTTGTTGAAATGTTATCCAAGTACATCTGTCTTCCAGCATCACAGGGTCTTTAAAAAAAAACAAATAAAACAAAACACGGGTTAACATTGAAAAGATATCTTTGTTATCCAGGTGCGCCCTTGTTGCCTAGAAAGTCGATAAGACCAGCTAATCAAGACTTACTTCCGGTGCTTGTAATCAATACTTTTATAAACAAATTCACAATCACGAACAATATAGATAAACTTACCCTGCCATCATTTCAGGTAGTCAACGACACAAAACCACATTACTTTGAAATTTAAAACACATACTCAATTTACTTCTTATTTTATCAATTTTTCAACTTTACCTTATAATATCTAATATAACATATCCTTGTGATAATTATCCTAAGACACCTTACTGAAATTAAAGTCTTATATATATATATCCTTACTAGATATTTCTTTTCCTTTAAATTAATATCATAATAGCTCCATAAACACAAACATACAAC
>JAVFBY010283424.1:0-10386 GCA_034781015.1 Tonicella lineata
CCCCCAAGACGAGCCGCTGGTCTGTATAAGGTCACAGGCATTCGAAAAGATGTCAATTTCAGGTTGAGTTCACATCTCTTTGTAGCCACATAGTCTGCCTTATATGGAATCGCCTCCGAAAAAGGCAGACCTCATTAATTTTCGTGCATACATTAAACACCGTAATACGGGTCGCTTTACGATGTTAAACAAACTTTATTATTATTTTAAAACGATACATAACACATTCAAGGTGGTGTTATTTTCTGAAAGGTTATACTTTGGCCCATACTAGAAAAATAGAGGAAACCCGGTTTAATTCGTTTCAGTCGAGTGTTTGGCCTAAATTCTGAGGTAGCCTCTTTAAGCGAAGTTTAACACGCCTCGTATATGCATACTGTCCAATCTAGTTCGTGATGTCCAGCGTTGTCCAGTTCGAGTTGTGGCATGGCGATCGCGAGTGACTTTTGTACAGGGGTACAGAGGCAACACATCAGCGGTTATAAACAATAAAAGACTGCTTAAAACAATAATCATGTCGGTGATTGTTTACTAAGGTCTATAAGAACAACAACTGTTCACGGGCAGTAAATTTGCTTTTTCGCTTCAAATCTTCAAACAACAATTCGGCGTGATTTGGTCTAGCATATTATAACTCATGATTCTTTAAACGTACGATTTTTGTCCCATCTTTCACTGGGTATGTCAATATCCTCCGCGACATCTATACCAATATAATCTTCATAGAATAACCCAGGTGGCCCAGAATTTGCAGGTTTATCGCGAAAGGATGTAGTTTGTCGCTATAATGGAATTGTTTGACCATGTTAGAAGTTATTTCAACAAATAGGGCTGACCTTATGATCTGTTCCGTGAGCGCTCGTCTGGACACTCGGATCAGACATAGCACCCTTGTCGTGCTGTCTAGCCTTCTGCATGTGCATTTCCAGCGACCGTTAACCTGACTTTCAGCGAATAACTTCCTTATCGATTACACGTGAAGAAGACATCATTTATATTCAGAATACTCAAAACATATAGAGCACGGTCACCTGACTTGAAAGAGTTGGATAATAAATAAAATATATATATTTTTTATTTATTTATTATTTTGTTTAATTCTTTATGTGTATTAGACATACTCGATCTAGAAAATATTCAAAATAAGTCAATAAATCTTTTTTTCTTTTTTAAAAAAAATTATCACCCCCTTTATCATCTTCCCACGGCAAGGGTCATATGTATCAGTTTACATTGATACCTCTGATCCCTTGCCGTATAACAAGCCAATTCTGTGCTAGATTTTCAATGGATAAAAGCAAGAGTGAGTTATCCAACCAGGGAGCCGCTTATAAAACACTTCTGTTTTATCATTTTACATCACTCACAGTTTTAATTTTTAGAGTCATGGGTTTGTAAATTTGTACGCGTATATGGTTCACTTATTTTCGCAACAAGAGTAAATCGACGATGGTTTATTTAGCTTATCCTAGCTACTTATCATACCGTTTTGACTTCTTTGATGTGATCAGCGTTTCGCAACACGTGACCTTTGTTTGTGGTTGACTGGCGCCTATATGAATCCTACATGTATCTTCTGATTGGCTGGGTACATGCTCGCAATTCTACATTAGGACTAGAGAAACTCAGCTTCCCACTGTCAGTTATGGCAAGGTAGGGAAGGAAGAAAGGTCAACGTCGATCTTCTTTTACATCTTGCCATGGGAAGATGCATTATATGTAGATGCAGAGTTCTGTATCGCTATTTGTTTACTGCTACTACTTATCCGTATATAATTACATTATATGTAGTGGTGTACATCAAATTGACGTCACGTATGTGGTCGTTGTCCGGCGAATGACAGCTGTAAGAATACGCACGACCTACATGACGATGTCATACGACAATAGAGCAATGCAATTTTTAAAAAATCTTTACTACCAAATGTAATTGGGCTTATTTATTATTTTTTGGCAAAGTATACACATTCATCGATTTTAAAGGAAAATACTTTTCCGTAAAATGGGCTTATAGCCGTCTAGAAAATCGCACAAGAAACTGAAATCCTGACATGTCGCCTATTTGACTAAAAGTTCAAGTTTACGTTGAAACCCTAGATGGTGACGTCGGTCGTGTGGTGACGGTGGTCATACTACCATTGGTACCATCGACATCAGCAGGAAGCGTTCAAAGCTTCGCAGTGAACACTACTACTCCATCGAGTCCCCGACCCCTGTGGTGCCTATTGAATTAACACTATACATCATAAATTATCCAAACGCAAATAACTAATGACTTAAATGTTATTATCTCCAACATAACGGATCGGAGAATCATCCGGATTTGTCCTCTTCTATAATAAAACGTTTTCGTATTTCAATTGACAGTCTGGACGGCTATATTCTACCTTCTGGTGATAAATCGGATCGTCTGGCAAAGACCTCTTCAAAATTGTGTTTGGTTTTTATAATTTGTGGGTGTAAGGGGTCTTGTTTAAAAGCGAGACAATAGGGTTAACCCATATCTACGTCATCAAATGTTTTGCACAATGCAATAGGTCATGCAAAGTTAAAGAGGCCATACCTCAGAATTTTGGTATAAGCTTTATAATAGTTTCGTAAAAATTCAACACTCTTCTTCTCATAACACTAATTCACACTACTTGTGAAAGAAAAAGGTAAAAAAAAAATGCGGTGTTTCGATGAGCTTTTTCGATATGCACAAATGACTTTTCGAGGAAGCCTTCGTAGTAAATATTCCCGCCAAGAAGATACAATTTTCCATATATGGTCACAGCAGACAGATGGCAATCCATATATGGTGGATTTTCCCACGGTCACGTGATTCATCTCTTTGATGTCTACACGGAGTTATCCGAGTTACGGAACTTATTAATACGGTACATCGCACATTTAGGCGAAGATATTTTCTGAAAGGATACAATTTGGGCCACACGAGAAAAATATAGAAAACCCGATTTAAATTCATTTCATTCGATAATTGGCCTAAATTCTGAGGTATAGCCTCTTTAAGTACAAAAAGTAAATAATTCATTCTTTTATCAGAGCTGGATTAACGGACCCTTCGATAGCGCTCAACCTGCTAAGCTATTTGGAGGATGAAGAGGAGTATATTCCCTGGAAATCAGCAGATAATGAGCTCCGTTACACCGACAAGATGCTTCGCAACACTGACATATACGAAGACTTTAAGGTACATGTATATGCTAATTGTCAATAATAACCGATCTCAACAGGTGATTTGTAGGTGATTATTAGCTATGATATAAAGTGGTTCCCTAATTTCCTTCATTTTGATTCGTCGAAGCCAGTTTTGATATCGTCATCTATTGGACGACCCTTAAATATATACTGTCACTGCAAACTGTAAACGGTTCCTAATAGTCAGAAAGCGTCACTATCTATAGGCTCGGCCGGCAACATTTGGATGGATGTAAATGCGTAAGTGGATTGAAACTGAGTTGACTTTTGTCAGCTGAGCTCACACATCTAAACTAGATTAACTTCACACATTTCATATACATTTGGCTTCAATCCTATTTCAAAATTAACACTAGTTTACATTTTCCGTCTGACCGGAACTGGCTTCTAGCCAGAATAAATGTCCCAGATGCAAATACACAATGACGTCACCATGGCATCCTTATGACGCCACATTTGGGTAACTCAATCAGGTTGTAGCCCGTCGGCGTCATCAAGCACTCGTTATGGCGTTACATATGGAGCAAAAATAATGTTGCTAAAACGAACACATTTGAACTTTGATAGTGTGAACGACACATTTCAAAGCCGAGTGCGATCCCATTTAGGCAGTAGTCGTCTGAATGGTTCACAGCTTGGGATGGAAACCCTTTTAACTAGAAACAGCAGTTTAGATACTGTTATTTCCGGATTCAGTAAAACGTAATTAATTAATGCTCTTTTTCTAAACAAAATATATGTGGTGTAAATAGGTACCACTGGTGTTAGTGGTGTTAAGTAACGAATGTGGCTATTCAAGCAAAATGACCTGTGTGTGAAAACCACTACAAATTTTGCAAACTGAACTTAAAGTTTAACAAGTATACCACAAACTTTGTGTACAAGAGCGAACTCTGTCGACAACCACTCTCCCACAACATAAATATTGCAATCCTAAAATACAGACTTTAACTGCCTTCACTTTAACAAATGCTAATTTCTGCAAAAAAATAATATTCTACCGATAGATAAACACATTTCATCCGACTTTGTTATCAATTATTTCATAACCTGCAATCTTATATATACCGCCCTTGTTAAATATCGCAAATTCCCCCCCCCCCCCTCCCCTTTGCCGTAAAGTGACGACGTCATTTCGCAAAGGGACATTACTCTGATGTCGTAACGTTATAAATCGAAAGCCCCGTATTAGATATAGTTCTTTGGTATACAAATGGTGTGAAACATTACCCACAAGCCATTTCTCTTGGACACCCCAATTGTCAAATATTAAGACAATAAGCTGTCCAGTATGCTTTTTTTTTAGTCATATAGCATTTCTCTTTAAAAGCAATAGAGCTCATTTCACAACATGAGTAACTGTTTTTTTTATGAGTATTGTTATTATTTTACAGAAACGTCTATCTGATCTAGTAAAAAAGTCATACCAAAAACTCGGTTGGAAAACTCTTGGTGTTTTTGGAAGCCCTTTGGATTTGTAAGTTTTTTTTTATTTAAAACATTGCTCAGATAATGGATGTTGATGCTGATTATGAACACTTGGCTATGCACAAGTGTATTGTTCCTGTTTTATTTGATGATTGAGAAATATTTATCATACTGTCACAATGGAACAGGCAATAGTTCTATAAAATGAAAGGGCTTGAACTAAAAAATCAAATATGAAATGCCGTTTTTATTTTTCTGGAAAAAAAAGCGATGGCCTTAAGTGAATTGCAATCTTCTCCCAGGGTAAGACAACCCGTTTTCTAAATTGTATGCATACGTCCAGGTTAATGCCTTCCCATTTATATTCTTTATGAGAGTCATAGTCTGTTATTACAGTTTTATTTACTGAAGATCGTCGTTACAAGATATTTTAGGTTTGCTTTTTTAAATAATATTTAACAGTTATTCTTTTTTTTTTCTTCAACTGCTTTGGCTAAATTACTGCCTGCGTTTGTTTTTTGCAGGCAGCAGTCCTGATAATAAGTATATGTGTCATATATGTGACGTATAGATGTACCTGTTTAATATTTAAATAATATTTTGCTCTATGAAGAATTACACGACTAGCCTATATACATTTTTTGTAAAAATTATAAATGAATAAAATGAAAATTGAAAAAGCACATTTAAACAAAAATAGTGTGCAGGAGGACAAACTAACTTTCTAAACTTTTTAAGAAGAATATTTTCGTGTTCACATATCTTTTGACTTGTTTGTACATTTTATCAAGGTCATACCAGTCTTTAATTCTTGGATATGCCTGTCAGTTTGGTGTTGCGGGTTGTACAAGCGAACCTAAACGACTATTTGCTGATTGGATGAAAGACCATACAAATAACCCGTAAGTTTATAAGTACAGATATGACAATCAGCGTTCTTCTTCTCCTTTACGTGGCGGGTGGTTGGGCGGGAGCTTACTGATGCCCGTGTACTCTCAGAGTCAAATGGCATCACGAAATAGGTTGTCGTTTTTTCTCCTTTTTTGTTTTTCTAACTCGTTTTTCGTGTTGCCGTGAACGATGGATTCTTCCATCCATGGGACTGGCACGCCCTCATATAGGTGAATACCCCTGAGTTCGGCGTTGAGGCCCAATCATCTATCAATTTTCTTTGCGGAACATTACCAATTTATCTGCTGAATTTATGGTTAGGGGTAATTTTTTAATTTCCTTCTTGGGCTACTGTTCTTCGGTAAGTTGCACCTTATAGTCTGTTTACCATTTATCGGCAATTTGATGAGCTAATTTAATTATTCACTGAAGACAAATGTTTACACATAGTGTAAGACGGGCAAGAGTTCAACAGTGATTGGTTGATTCGTTACTATGTGTTGTTTAATGGCGTGTGCAATAGTGTTTCATCTATATGACAGGGAGAAAGACAAATGGGTGGCGGAAACAAACATAATTTTTTTTATATAATAGCAAATTTAATACCTAGAAATTTTGTGTTTTAGTGTTTTCATAATATCAATACTAATTCACAAATGTCGAATCTTTGGGTGGATTCGTAACGTTTAGTGTTGATGCGAATCGGCCATAAATGTATATTTATTTCTTTGCTTGGTGTCAAATGGCGTATTGCAGACTTTTTCACCTTAACGACGAATTTATATTGCCTGGTTATGTTGTGGAAAGGAGTGTCGAAACCTCGTAAATACCACTCCACAGGGAAATGTATATTATGACGCAGGTGGAAACGCGGTCTAGAAATTGTGTGGACAGAGAAGGGGTTTCAGGTGCCGAACACGCTACGACCACGGCGTAAACCCCAAAACTTATACAATTCAATATCATTTGATTAAAACCCTCGCCGGTTTATAAACGTCTTGGTCACAAGGAGACTCTACTGTATGTAGTGATATGCATACAATTGAAGAAAATGATGACGTCGTCAATCGGCGAATTAGGCCAACTGCTGTCATACGACAACGGAGTAATTCATTTTTCATAAATCTTTACTATCAAATGTTTTCGTGCTTAGATTGAATTCTATTTAATACTGTTAACAAACGATGCACAATCGCACGGATTTCCATGGATATGTTTTTCCTTTAAACGGTGTTTTCCCGCCTTTAAAATAGTGCTCGAAACTGAAAGCTTGACATGTCGCCTATTTGTCCCAACGTTCTAGTCTGCGTTGAAAAGTCAGGTAGTACTCAATGGTTTCAAAATGATTCAACATGTCCCTTCAGTCAGGTACATCAACCAATGCTCAAACTGTTCCAATGTTATTTCACATTTAAGTCATTATCCAGTACAACTAAAATGCTCTTTTTAACTTTAATGTTGATAATTTACCATGGTTTCAGCATTCCTGTAAATTTGCGACCAGTGGCTTATTGCACGGCAATACGAGAAGGTAGCATTCGGGAATGGGACTTTGCTTACATGATGTACAAAACCTCAAGCGAGGACACACAAAGAAAAACTATTCAAGTTGCATTAGCTTGTACTAAAGAAATGTGGCTTCTAAACAGGTATTATATTTTAAACTACTAAATGAGAAACAGCAAACGATGACGTTACTGTTATTATGCATTTTATGGCTTCAGTTGTCGGGCTTTTGTTACAACGGTACTTAAATACTAAAGCTGGTCCTAGAAAAAACAACAGATTTTTGCGTTTCCAATTTTCAAATGGAGTTGTTCCTCAGGTAGTATTTGTGGCGAGTCCTGTTTATTTCTATATTCGTTCTGGCTGACGATAATAAGTTTGTCAGCTTTTCTTTTAAATGATTTTTGGCTACAAAACGAATTGCTTTACTCCGCATGAGCTAGTCAAATCAAATGAAATGTAATTTTACACAAATGTTTTGTTACTACCCTATGTGGCATGCCTCCACTGGGGATCGAACCCGAGACCTTTGGCATTATATGTATGTTTATATAGTACTTGTTTGCCTGCGTTCCAGATGGCCAAAATCAACAAACTATTTTGAAAAAAAAGATGCTGCGTCGGCGTCTCTACGTCAGTACCTTTATGTTGAGAAAGAAGTACAGCCTTTACTCGGGTGAACTTTGAAATCGCTCTATAGGCGTCCTGTATAGCTCTGTCGGTAGAGAGTAATGTTGGTCCTGTAAACCAAATGTCTCGCGTTCGCTTCCCGGTGGAGGCATGTCACATGTTCTTTCTCTGCATTTATAAAAATATATATTTATCTCTGTTATAGTAAAGTCGACAAATGACACACCCCACCCAACATTATAAATGATGACATGAACAGCATATAACTGTGACTCACACTGGGAATGTCAGTTACCAGCTGTGTATTTTATTACTAACTAAATTTCTAAAGTTTTGTCCAATACATACCTTGGTTTTAAAGGTACCTCAGGCGATGTCTTGATAATAATGAAGTTAAGGACGGCGATATTTCCAGTGCTATTGAGTCAGTGTCAGCAAACAAAATTGGACAGTCTTTAGTTTGGGACTTTGTTAGGGCAAACTGGGATGAATTGAAAGACAGGTTAGCACATTTTCTTGTCATACACATTTAGTGATTTTCAAATTAAAATAACAACTTATCAATTAATTCCTTGTATATATTCAAATCTTAGCTTTTTATAATCCATTAGCATATGATCAACAACTCGTTTTGCATTGAAATGTCAAAATCATTAATTGTTTAGCTCTCGTTAATGCACCTGTATTTGTTTAATTTTAATATCGTGATAAATATAATTTTACATGCATGGGAATGTATATTGAAGCCGGAAGCGGCCATCGTCTTTTCGCCAAATTTTGCCGGTTTGTCGGTTGTTTAGTTATCGCTTTTTTACTTTTCCTTAAGCAGGAAAGAAAAGAAGAAAAAAATCGATAGCCGCACTTGGCGTCCATAGACATCGCCTTTAAAGTGGATTTATAATGCTAAACTAGAATTTGACATTTTGTTATATCAGTATTCAGTGTGATTTATATAATAGAAATGTTTAACATTGTCTTCTTTCCCAGATACTCTAGTATTGAGATGGTGTTGAAGGATGTAATCACACCCATAACGGCAGGTTTTAACACAGGCTTTCAGCTTCAGCAGGTTTGTACCGTTTTATTATGTATATCATACGGTAGGTGCCATGCAATCTGGTGTTATGTCCATGTACTTCGATTAACCCAGTAAAATAGCCATTAAAGATCAAATAATTGGCATAAGGATGGTAAAAAATCTGATGGGTAAGTAATAATGGTAGCTTATATTGAACGATTGGAAGACTGTTTAATTGTTTAAATAAAGGAGCTATAGTTGATAGACCATGCGACAAAGACATTGTACTACATATTAGCTTTTTTGCTTACTAGTATATCAGTCCAATGTGAGTATTTGTGTGTTGACAAATAATCAGAATTTTTCAGTTATGTTATGAACCAAAGTAACCGGTATTTGTCCAGCTTTAAACCACGTCGTGTTGGTCCAGACTATACACTATTTCAAACCAAGCCCGCTACACCTTGTCTAGTAGTGATCCGTCTAATGACGACGCCGGGGTTCATCTCAAACTGCACTGACTAAGTATGGCTGCATTCGCGCGAATTCCACGGGTCACATCCGAACATTGCCCACCGTAATATAGGTGAAATACCCCTGACTGCGGCGTTAAACACCAAGTTATTAATCAATCGGCCGATGTGTGGGTTTTTGTTATTTTGTTTTACATTGATTAGCAATCTTAGTGTTAATTCAGGTATTAAGCTCAACCCTGAACGTGACTAACACGTCACATTCGTGACACCCACTACTTTGACTTTGACGTCATGTATCGCCTAACCGAATGCATTCGAAGCATCTCCTCCAGTCGCGACGAAACCAGTCGGTTTGGCCGACACACTGGCCGTCGTAGTGTGTCCTGGGCTTAACGCTTTCATATATTTGACAAATGAGTGTGATTTGAGAGTTTGAAATGCTGATAATAGTAGTCATCAAAACCAAACATACTTTAATTGTACTTAAGCGCCTAAAATCACTTTAATCAACAAATTCAGATTGCTATGAGTTTACTATTATTAACATTTGTCCTTAAATTAAAACAGTAACGTCAAAATGATTCTTGTCATTGAGCACTTGGTGTGTACGAGTAAAGATAAATTATGCTAAAATCTTAACTCGAAGTAAAGATGGCGTGGCATTGTTGGAGTCCCATTTTTTCGTTACTCGATTAAAAAAGCTCCTACTGTGTCACGTTTAGCGACGAACATCGCCGAGGTAAGGTTTTATTGAATACCAATCATTTGCGAGAATAAACGAGGAGTTTCGCCCATCAAACTCACAAACCTTATTTATGCTAATGTATGAATGTCAATCAGTCTGATTAAAATCAGACCTACATTAGCTCCCCGATATTTTATTGTCGCGATGTACAGACCAGGCCTCGTCAAAAAGCAAGGCGTGTCGCGTTGTTCCGCGGTACAGCGGGGTACAACGGGGTAGAACGCGGTAGAGCGTGACACAGCGTGGGACAGCGCGACACAGTGTCTGATGTACAGTTAACTGCCTCTGGTCGGTAGACAAGCTGCCGGCTTCTTCCGTAAGACTACCCTAGTCCCGTCGAGATTAATTTTGTGCTCATAGATCTTTAGGCATACATTCTTTATTTGCAAAATTGTTTCATAATACATGTTCAACTGTATGTTCATTCGAGTGATGGCTGAAATAGTCTAGCAGTTCGTGGCTGTACGATATGGTGTTACTAGTATCGTCAA
>JAVFBY010283535.1:0-10386 GCA_034781015.1 Tonicella lineata
GTTAACTATCGATAGTTTCGATAGTTTACCTTTTTTCAGTAAATTCCATAACATTCCTCATTCTTTCAATAGTTTGTTATTTTTTTCAGTTTTTTGGCTTTGCCATTCAAAATTGCAAGCTTATGGTACTGTTTTGAGTGCATGGACAATAAAACATTAACAGAATATAAATATACAGCTGTTGAATATAAAATCAATCATATTGTATTAGTCATTTAGACTTGTTTTCATTTAAAAAAGCGTTATTAAGTATTGAGTAACATGTACAACAGAAAATGTTCATTTTTGCGAATATATAAAACTATCGCAATAATATCGCGATAGTAACCTAAATATCGCAAAAGTATCGCGATAGTTGTTTGGACTATCGCAATACTATCGCGATAGTAACATTCCTCTCGATAGCCACCCCTATTAATAAGTAACATGAACTATAGTTTTTATACACACCCTTAATTTGTATACCCTTTCTCTGGTATATTCATATTGTTTTTTGGGGCGAAATTATACTGGCCTCTGAAACCATTAAATGTAGGCCATTGTGAACAAAAAACACAGAAAGCACATATAACATTACTTGTACAACGTGAGATAATTACAACGGCTTCTGGTACCACCGTATGAATTGCTAACCGTGCACACAAAACACATCCAACAGAAAACCACTGCGGCACCCTTTGATACACATTCTATTTTATATTTTTGTAACAGATGTCCTGGTTTCATATACATAATGGTCCGTAGAAATGTGACTGCCTTATTTCGAGACCACAGCTTTTCTTTTTAAAGGTTACCCACATAAAACACCTCTGACCGGTCATGCGGATATAAACGTTTTCTAGATTTTAACTGAATCATCTGTTGCTATTTAATTACAATAAAATAATGTGCGAAAAAGACAGGATCAAAACACAGCGGGTGCCTAAGTGCGATGACATTTTCATATTGTGTGTGGTTTGGTAAATACAATCAAATGGTATGGTGGAATCAGATTTCATACGCATATTCTTTGTGGATTTTGTTTAAAAAAAATGATAGACTAATTCACCATCTACCACAGATGGTCCTGCATGCATTGATGTCATGGTCGAGACATTTATTTTGAATAAGTTAGAATGTGCACCAAAGCATCAAAATGTCACTACTGAAAATATAATAGACTGTCAACATAATATAATATGTCTTCTTCAAGTTTGAACAAAACATACATGAATAAGTTGTTACCCCTCGAAAAGAAAGAAAAGGAAATAAAACACATAACACGTGGCTTCGTATTTGGACGATATAGGTTTTTTTATCAAAATATAATTAAATGTTTTAGTTACGTATAAATTATGGATTGCTAATATCCCAAATAAATGCCAACATTTTATCAGGAAAACTGTTAAATTGGCTGAAATGCCGAAAGCTTCCAAACATTGCATATGCCTGTCTATTATATTATGTTACTGTAATACATGTTACTGTTACACTGTGTTACTGATTACTATATAGTCGCACTAAGTTACGTGGCATATGACTTTTTTCGAATTTCTTCTGGATCTATATAGCGGTTGACTCATAGAACAAACTAGTAGCGGTAAATTAAATAAGGTTTTAAAATGTAATAAATATTTTGAAAATATACTGAATAGATCATACAGAAGAGGAGAGACGGGAAAGTCATATTACATGATAAACCTGTCATAGCTGCATGAAACATCCTGGTACATAATCTGAAAACTGCCTGACTTACTTAGCTCCACCCTTTTAATATATCTTTAAAAATCGGAAACACATATATATAGCCTGTAGAAGTGCTAGTGACCCAACATATCGAATAAGCTCATTCTTGTAAAAACGGACTGACTTGGTTTTTGACAGTTACCAAAGATTTTTAAATGAACCAAATATGCAATCCATAACACAGTTTTACAATATCTGTAAATTGCTAGCGATGATCGATTTAAACGGGTGACAATTTGCTTGCGGTTTTCACGTATGACCAACACCATAACAATAGCTTCAAGCTGTTCACAATACACCTATACAGGTGTGCGCGAAGGTTAGCCACTTTAGCATGCGCAAATATACAGTCAAATGAACATAAAAAGTACACACTGAATTAAGTATGAAACATTGACGGTTAACGTTTTTGTTACAATCTGTTTGTTCTTTTTGGAAAAAAATATATCCCCATTCCCTCGCCAAAATATAACAGCAACAAACAAACAATAAAACTCCCAACAAAAAATGAGAAAAGTGTGTTCCTTTGTTAAACTTTGGAATCTGTTTGATTTCAGATCCAAGTTACAATATAAAATGTCATATTAAGCTCATATCGATATTATTGTTAAAAACAAGTTAGAAGCTTTTATCAAATTATATGATCTGTGAATCTGTTTATTTCCTATAAGTATTATAAAAATGCGACAAGGCGTTGATACTGTCAGCATTCAAAACAGCAACAATACCACATTTGGACTATAAACAACATTAATTTTGTCCTCAACTGTAAAGTTTCTCTTCCATTTGTACCAATCCATATAAATTTAGCTCGGTGTCCCGGAATAAACAAAATTAATAAATAGATAAAAGCAAACGTCAAACATGAAAAAGCTGCATTTGCACGTAAATAATGTCAACTTAAATGAATAACTGTATAATCGAAAGCTAGATAAATTGTGCTTTTTGATTTACACTTTACACATGAAAAAAAGGTACATATTCACACAAAATAATAACGTTTGCTTCTTCACATTGCCACATGAATTATTACTGTCATACTGAGTTAGTGATATAAATTTTTAAATACAAACTTATGAAGAGATAAAAGGGGCCAAAATGTGTATTATAATTAGTTAAAAAGTATTGATTTTATATTTAAATATTGAACAATAATAATTTGTAAATGTATCAAGGTTAATTGCCCGTAGTCTCTCTAGTTTCAGAAATATTGTGTTAACAGTGGTGAATACGAACATTTAAAAATAAAGTTACTCCAAAAATACTTTCCTGTGTGTGTGGACGTTTTTCATTCCCTAGTTAGCAAAGTACGTTTTCGAAGCCAATGTTTTGAGAAATGTGTCAGTCTCTCCTCATTTATATCATTATGATCAGTTTTGCTCACACGGTTAAGCCTATATGTTTGACTTTTCAATATTGCATGTTTTGGAATTGTTTTACAGTGTGCGACTCTACGACAATTGTAGATGAGAGGTAAACTTGTGCCTGAGACAATAAAGATGAATTGAATTGAATCTAATCAGAGCCACAGAACGCATACAATTATATGGTAGACTTTAGATACCATAATATTGTGCTTCGGTATACGGTGCTGATTCCATAGAATTGCAAATTTTAAATTAACATTACTTTTATGTTGGGGATAATTTCTAGAGATGTGTATATATGCTACCCATTATTACGATTAAAATTAATTGAAAAAATGTCTCTCTAAGAGTTTATGTATAGAACAGAAGGTTGGTCTGTTTTTAATACATCGATATCCACGTGCCGGTCTGATTTGTCTTTGGAAATATAATAATGTTCCTTAATACATAATTTATGTAAATATAAGTGTAAATGGGTGTATCTTTATTGAGTCTTATACCAAAGGTTTATTGTGTTTACCTCTATCCAGTTCTATGCCAATGTGCATGGTTATTATTTGAGGATTTTCGTAAATCTTGTTCAGGCATATTACACAAATAAAACTGTAGATAAAGAAAAATCTGCATGCCTTCACCTGGATATTGGATATCCACAGGGCACTTATCTTCGTAGCCTTCGGTTTTATTCCATATTGCTCTTGTTTCTGTTTTCTACTATATCACTGCCGAGTCGTGTAGGTCCATATGAAACTTAACCCGGCTTACATCCAACGTGAATAGCAGTACAGGATGTGTGAGCTAAGATTTGGCGTTGCTATAAACAACGGGCTTGAAGTCATTCCGCGATCATGACTGGAATAATGATGGGACATGGCTGAGCATGTAGGGACCGACAGTGACCCAGAAGTTTCGCCTTGTGAACGAGAAGCTTTGCGGCTGATCCAACCTAATCAAGCCGAATTCAAGGCACACAAGGGACCCTCTGATTGTCTTTGGACGGGCTCCAATCAACCTTTCTAAAGTGGTTCAAGTATTGCAGAGGATAAAACCAACTGACCAGCTGTAGTGTCGGCAAACGATAACTCTCGTGCTAATTGATTTTGGCAAATTTGATCCGCTAATAAGGGACGAGTTGGACATGAAGTGCTCCAGAGACTTCCACAAAAACAGCACAGTGATGTCATATAACAGGTCACCAAGCTTGATGGGTTAATACGACACGCCTACCTGGGGTTGATTAATCCATGATTTCGTCCATATCAAAAGCACGAGAAGCTGGGCCAGTAAAACAAAAGTGATACCCAAGAGTTTTCCACTTTGCGGAATTCATTGTATATACGGGTGTTCGCTATTGCCACACTTTAGAATATAGAACCCCATATTAATGTTCACGGTAGGTGCTTTGACAACATTTATTATTTGTCAGGATCTATTTTAGTTTGTCTATTAATAAAGGCAAAACAGCACTAGTATATTGTTGCCAAAACAATTGCAATTATTGATGATTAATTCCAGCAATTATGACTATGGTTTAAGTTGGAGAGGAACATCTTGAAAAGAAAACCCGTCTTTGTTTGTTTGATTGATTGAGTTTTAGCGCCGTGCTCAAGGGTATTTCACATATATGGCGGCGTTCCAACACAATTGGAAGAGGAAACAACGCGTAACGTTACTGGCAACATACAATACGAAACAGGACAACAAAAAACAACAAAAAACAACAAAACACAGGCCACCATAATAAATCTACTTTCTGATGCATCTTCGCTCCGAGAGCACCCTCTTATCAGTTCTCGGCCAACAATATAGTGTTATGCAACTTCCATATGTGACGACTTAACCTATCCATCCTATATTAAACTTCAACCATGTATGACCAAAATACTTATTCACAATTTTAGTACGCAAAATCTTGACTGTAATATATTCAGGCTATACAGTCCCTGCATAAAATTAGATCGGAAAAGATGGCACAAATTGTCTTCCGTACATAATTGCATAACACCAATATAGATATACTTGGAGTTATCAAATGTAATGTAAATGTAAAACTAGAACTCTATATAGCATCATACATTGTATATGTAAATCTCTGTCTCTCGCATAACCTTTGGGTGATGGGTGAATAATTATTGAATAATTATCCCTTCGTGTTATAACGAAGGAAAAGTAAGTAAGTAAGTGCATACGTATTTACAATGCTGAGTTTGTCATCCCTCATCACTATGAAACCCCACACACATGCTTATTGAGTAAGTCGAATTCAGATATGTGGGGGTCAAGGAGCATTTTGGCCTTTTTTTTTATAGAAAAAAAAATTGTCACCACTGTAGCTGCTTTATTTATGGATGAATCTCATGGATTCAAATCTCAAGATCGTGGGGTCAAGGTCATTATGGCTATTTTTTAGAAACAGTTTGTCATCACTCTAGCGGCTTTATTTATGGGCGAATTTTGACGAAACTTCTCTCACATGTTTATTGAGTAGGTCTCTCTGACAAGGACATGTGGTCAAAACCAAGGTCATATTGGTAATTTAAAGAAAAGTTGTTTCATCCAATTTAGCTTTATAGCTGCTTTATTTATGGGATAGTTATAATGATAATTTGAACATATGGGTCTCTTATTGTATATGGGTCTCTTATATTGTATTATGGGTCTGATACAAGTAGGATGAAACCGTCATACTGCGAGGGGATTCGTTCCTCTTGAGATACTTTGTCTTGTACCAAATTGCATTTGCACCAATCTAAACTTACTGGTCATCTGCAAACTGCTTTATTATCACTCTCAAAGGGAGACCATCGCTAGCATTTATGCGAAAGTTATCTCCCCATGAGTGTAAAAAGTGTTAACATTATAAGAAAATAAAGTTGCTTTTAAATAACCTATAAATAGGACATATCCACAAACCGTCGCATGGGTTATTGGCGAGAACTTTTCGCGACATGTTGTCCTCTAAGCTACCAAACAAACACAAACCATTAACTCCTAATGAATTGTTTATATAAAAAAAATTGTACTCGTCTATAATGCAACCCGTTACAGCCTTCCCAAATTAAACAAAACTGTTTCTATCTATTTCTATCTTTAAATGCATATAACTATGATGTTATTATCAATAAAGCTATTTGATTTTAACATATATTGCGATCCCAATGCTTTTTACCGTGGACTATTTCTCAGTCAATAATTGTTCTGAAAATTTCGCAGTAAATAACTGATAGTAATACGCAGGTCATAACGGAGCCGGACATGTCAATATTTCCTTCGTTTTTTTAATAAACGCAAACAGCACAAATGTCAAGGTGTTCGTCTTTGTTGCAGGCCATGGGATATGTCTCGCCATGCAGCTTGTTAGTATCAAGTTTATTTTAAAAATGTCATCATATCTACGTTTATAAACGGTCGATGGTCTTAGCTTAACAAAAATATCACATCGGTGTCAAGCTTTTTCTGTTTTTGTTTATGACATGTTTTATTGTGACATGCATCTGTCGTGATCCCGGTTTAAAACCTGTTGCTATATGGCGCGTAAGACTTTGAAAGGTATAATATATAGCACCACTTAAGGTGGAGCATATGTTGATCTACCTAACCCTCGTCACAGACTGTGAACGTACTTTTATGGTTTTAAACATAAACTGAGCATTAAACCCTGAAGAGCCAGTCGTATTTTACGTTTTTCCTTTGATGGGGACATGTGGACATAGAGGCATATTGGTTATAATGGGGTATTTATGTCCAATCTCTTCTAGCTATTAACGCCTCTTTCAGGTCAATTCAAATGCTCCGCTGATAAGTAAAACTATTTATGATATCCTATGTTGCCTTATAACAAACACAATGCGCGTAAATGTAGTTCAAACTAGGCAACTGCTTGGAGATACTGTAAGATATCACATACCAAAAATAATATAGTATTTTTAGACATATAGGTTGCCCTGATCATTAACAGAAATATTTTAATAGACATCATGTATAGCATTATAAGAAAATTTCAAACGCGTTATTTTTTTCACAATACGTCCCTCTTCTGAAGGCCAGTATAAATCGCTTGTATTCGATGGCAATGAATTCGAAGAGAATGTTTATATGCCTGGTGCTGATTCCGCAGAGCGGTTTAATGCTTAAGTCAAAATCTGTAAATCGACCTAAATAACCGACTTTTGAACTTTGACATTTAATATTTGGGATTTATTTTTGTGATGTCACTATAGGAATATATTTATATTATATCTGTATGACATTTTGCACAAAGCAGCTTTATACTTAAGTCAACATATTTAAATCGACCATTCTGTTAAAACCTTACTATTAATATTTGAGATTTATTTGTGTAGCGTCACCAGGTACTTTGTATGTATTAATATTGTTATTGTGTGACATTTTGGACAAAGATTTAATAATTAAGATTTTTTACTCAGGAATTGTTTTCCGGAATCGGTCCCAGTTGCTCAAAGCACTAAAAGTAACTTTAAATCACTATAGTCCAAGATTAGCTGAGGTCACTCGATGTTGAAGGCATGTCTCTAATCCTGGATTAGTAGTTGAATCTGTCCTAAGCACTTATCTTGGTTTTGAGCATTCGGGCATGAACGTGTTATTCAACGGCAATGAACTATCATTTTTACGGGTGACGGAAACTCGGATGTATTTTGTTTCTATATATATCACTCACACATTGCATTATATTTAATATATGCTACTTTAATTAGTGTCCCTGTGGCAGTGCCTTATGCATCTTCGCTAGCCAAGGGTTTTTATTCCGAGCAACTCTGCATTACAACCCCTTGGCAGATCGTATCTCTTTAACCACAATATACAACCGCGCACTCTATTGAGTAAAGTCGTCATAACTCGAGTTAACTCCCCCTCGTTACAATAGTATCCAACCAATCAGACAAGAACTTAAAAACAGTACAAATCCAACATGACGTCATCTAAACTTTTTGATTCAACAACCGCACGTAAAATTTGTGAGGTATTTAACATTCCAAAATTGACTGACATTCAACAGGGAGCTATAACTGCAATCGGCGAAGGATCTGGCGTATTTGTGGAAACCGAAACGGGTAGTGTCGCTTTTGATTGGGGAGGCCATGGCATCAACCTCGTGTAAATGCATCAACAATACAACCAGCCGAGTCTGTTAGTAATGCGGCACCTGATTGGTTATCTAGAAAACAACCATACAGCCGAGTCTGTTAGTAATGCGGCGCCTGATTGGTTGCGTGCAAGTTTCTACTTTCGTCATGCCTCTGTCTCTCTACATCAACTATATCAGGTACACTAAAATAGCACGCCATACTCATGTGAACCAGAAATAAAATGATTATTAGTACTTAAACTAATATCTTGTTTGTCCTAGAACGCTGGACAAATATGAACCGATTCGACAAATTTAAGGCTGAACAATAAAGACCTCCATGTTTTAGCCTAAATAACAAACCCTTCAGCCAGAAATGTGCGGTGTTAAATCGCAGTATAGGTCTAGTAGTAATCACTGTAAAATCCGTTATCCTTTTCAATTATTGTATTAAATCAGCGTCAATGCTATTAAATACACCACTCCACTTTCTCTCTTTTTTCTTTTTGTCCTCAGTTACAACCGCTATCTTAAATTGAAACACTACATGTACGTTGACTTTTGTTTCTTATTACAGATCTACATACAACCATTGCGCAAACAACAGCATATGAATGGAAGTTCTTTGAAGACACGGTCAGCTGGGATACGGCCAGTGAAACATGCATAGCACGGAACAGTAGATTGGTCAAATTAGATACAAAACTCAAAAGGGATATGATGAGGTATTTCAAAGACCGCGACTGGAAAGGCATTTCGTAAGTATTAACGTACGGCTAGCATTAAATGCGATTAGTTGTCCTTATTTAAGTGAGAATGTTCAACACTCAAATAAATGTTATACCATTGAAAACGAATGGGGCGGGTCGGTACGTCGTGTATTTATCGATGTTTCGTATGACTATCGATAGTTTACTATCGGAGCCTTAACTATCGCGATAAGTCGATATTTCGATGCATCGTTACAGCCCTATTAAATATAATATAGGGATAGAAATTAAATATGTTATTCCTGTACTTGTATACTCATATATCAAAGAATGGATTATGTCATAATGTACATATTTATTTGATTTCGTTTCTAATAAAATACGTTTATCTAAAGAAGGTCTAAATTACAGCTCATTTATAACTAGATTAGTTCACATTAGTTGTGTTTGATAATAACCTGCACAAATGCACCTTAAGACACATTCTTTTATACCCAACTAATTTGCTTTTCATATATCCCTTTAAACATGTATATACCACTATTTAACAATTAAGCCTAATTACAGAGCTCGTTAGTTTGTATGATCGGGATTTAACGCCGTGCTCAGGGGTATTTCACCTTTAAGAATGCGTGCTAGCCCAATGGGTGTAGCAAACCACCCTAGACATCTCTGGCAACATACAAGGCGAGGCTGGGCAAGGATAGGAAAAAAAGGACACCACGAAAAAAATTATACTTACTGATTTCCCTTAGCTCAGAAAGAACTGGGCCTTCGGGACACTCCCGCCCAACCAACCGCGTGTATATGCAACAGTAAATAAACGCCAAACAACAGAAATATATAACGCTATATAAATGATGTGTTGAAAAATTTCGATGTTCCTTCGGAGTTGAACATGTTCACTGTTCATAACATACTGTTTTACCCCAGAGGGGGACTTGTTAATAAAAATGATATTCCGTGCAGCGTTTACCACACAACAAAGAGATCAAATTGCACCATTATAAATATTTTAATTGCTCCGACAAAAAGTCGAGTTGCTATGGGGAAAATCAATCTAATGCGAAATTAGTTTCAATTCTGTAAATATCTGGATGGTTTGTGGCTTTGTTTCACGAGGAAAATAATAATCTTCGTTTTTTCCAATATTTCATATCAGTTGTTTGTGTTGTTTTTAGAAATTGTACGTTGGGTAAGATCAACGCGAGATACATGTATGTCAAAAGAGGGGTAAGCAAATATAATAAGTGGCTTTATTTGTAAACTTTAGATAGCATTTAAAACTTAAAGTGCTTATGAAGCGAATTTTGTCACACACATGTTATTTTGTAAACAAATTTATTCGCATTCATTTTTCGTAAAAGTGGGCATCTTTGTCATAGTTACGACAGGAAATTCAATAATGTACCCAGACAAAAAAAAAATCACAGAAAAATTCGTTTCATAAGCACTTTAAAGTGACTTTAATGCAAATACATTTGTTTACAAAATA
>JAVFBY010283646.1:0-10385 GCA_034781015.1 Tonicella lineata
GCCAGACCACAGTGATACATTATTAAAGGCAAGCTTTTCGGTCATCAAGCGGCGTGCGCCAGGAGGTGTAAACTTAGAAGCTTGCTAATTTCCGGTTTTTCACAGAACACCGGCGTTACAAAGCCGTCAAGTGAAATAACCCTATGTTACTTTATGCCATTTATTTAAACCTTTACCGGTATATAACCGCAAAGAGGTCCCATTTCATGTAGTACTATACATCAAATTGACGCAAATTATGCGGTCGTCTTCCGGCATATTACAGCTGTAAGAATCTAACGACCTATACGACAATAGCATACGACAATTGAGCAATAACATTTTATTTAAATCTTTACTATGAAATGTAAGTGTGCTTAGATTGACGCTGCATTTATTATTTTTTGACAAACTATACACATTCACACAGATTTCCAAGGAATATGCTTTTCCGTAAAAGAAAATTGTGCACGGAACTGAAAGCTTGACATGTCGCCTAATTGTCCCAAAGTTCTAGTCTACGTTGAAAAGCTAGATGGCACTTAATGGTTTCAAAAATTACTTTATGTATGACGCTAAACTCAAAACAAACAAAGAAGTGTCATATTACAGTAGAACAAATTATTGATAATAGGAGTTCCCTGAGGGTCACTCAAATTTAAATTGTCCGTAATTGATCTTCCCTGGCAATCTATCAAACATGTGGCGCTACAGACAAATAGAGAAAGAAACCAGTAGGCGCTGATGGTCCAAACGACCCAGCAAATATCTGTATTTTGCATTTTAATCACAACTTGTAAATCCAAAGTGTTGCCATCAAGAAACTACTTAAAATGTCAATATTTTTGTTCATAGCATTTGTACAAAGTATTCAGTACAAGCTAGTTTGTGAAGTGTTAAGGTCATTCGTGAAAAACTGTAGGAAAAGACACCTTTGGCGTGCAAGGTTTATTTTCCCCAAAAATCGGTAATTTCACATTGAAATTAGACATTTGACCCGAAAGTCGCCTAGACGATAGTTATAGTATTAATTATATATGCAAAGTAGCAATAAATTTGCATTAAGGATCTATCTGCTAGGCCTACTTCTAATTCTCATCATGCAATTTCCAAATATTGTTGATAAGTTTTGTGAAGGATATGAAAAAGAACATAAATATGAAGTTTCATAGTTAATACTAAAAAATCTAGGAAAACATACATTAGGGGCAAACTGTCCAATTTCAAGATATTTTAGTTGCCATACCGCAACTATTGTTGCCAAAGCAACCAAACGCTTTGCAGCACAACTAAGTCACCATACAATACTTGTGCGCAAGTTATATTTATATAGGTAAAAAAAATTCCCAGGACTGACAAGCTGTTAGACACCAAAGGTCCAAGCGGCCCCTCAAATATCTGCGATTTGAAATTTGACCTTGAAAGTGACCTTATACCTAAAAGTCACTGGATATAAAATGTAGCACTAATTATATTAAGTGGCCTCTATCAATATTCAGAGTGTCAATTTATTTGGTTGAAGGATGTAGCTGCTAGGCCAAATTCAATTCCACTTTCTTATTTACAACATATACTTTCAAAGAGTTGCCATGAAGAAACTACAAAGAATTTCAAAATTATGTTGATCACTTTTGTGAAGGACATGGAGTAGAATATATCAGTGGTCAGTGGTCATATTTCCACTACGAGTTGTATTATTTTCGATAATCACATAAGTCAACTCTACCATTAGAAGTACAATTGACACTGTGAGGCGATTCTTCGTATCCGCTAATTTGACATTTTCACCAGACATTTTCTACAGATGATTGAATTAAACATGGCTTTTCCATCAGAGGTATTATTTCCACTAAGTGACAGCCAGGATGGCTCACTATAAATAACACATTTGTCGGTCGTGGCGAGTTTGTTTCTTAATCTGGCTGGAAACTGGGGTTCTGTTAAACATTCAACCATGGCATCACATCCTGAACGGAGCACTGTTGATTTTGTCTGTTACATTTCTTGTGGCCTACGGAAAATGAAATACAATAACCATACAGGTTTCCAGAACACATTGGACCGAAAGGCGTAAAAGTCTAACGAAAAATAAACCATTAGTATTGAAAAAACTTTCGTTGATTTCAAAAAAGCTTAATGGATAAAACGATTGATTTGAAATAATTGTATTTTTTAAGATAAATTTCACCTATTCCAGCATAAAAATATGACCTGTTTGTCTCTGAGCATCCGTTCTCGGAATTTAGCAATTTAGGAAATCAGGCGACTGATTTACAGGTGTAACAGAGACACATTTAAAACGCATACACTATCAAAGCGTTGAATGATAATGCCAGAACAGGGTAAAATCACTAATCCAGGATAAACTGGCTTAACTCCATTTTGTGCACCAATCTGTAATCCTGGATCAGTGATTAACTCTAAAATTGATATTGAGCAACCGGGCTTTGTGTGTTTGTTTTGTTCGTTTTTATTTAAGCGGAACTTAATATTATTGCACACATATAATGGCGTACCAGCGTAACCCACCTTTAATGTCACTGGAAAAAAAACTGACTAGAAGACAAGTAAAGGGCGCAAACCCTGGCGCAACACGGCAACAGTCATTCGAGTTATGGGCTAGGGATGATTAAAATTGCATGCGGTATGGTGCGTTGTGCCATGTTTACTCTATATACTGCGTGTGGAGGGAATTTTGCGACAGTCATCTCTGTCTCCCATATCTTTAATTTTAGCTGAACTTATCGCAACATTCAGTCCGCTCCCATGTCCTCACAGTTGCTTTCGGAAATAGAGAAATATGTTCACAATTTTACATATCTTTCCCATTTTCGTCATAAACCGCATAATGCTCCTCTTCTGCGGAAAACAGTCCCTGGCTTCGGTTGGCGTATAGTAAAAGCAATCGACAGTGATTGAAATATCACAACAGTATTTTTTATTCACCAATCAAATACAAAAAAGCATAACCCAGCTCGGTGACTATTCCAAAAATATTAAACTTCATTTTGAGAGAAAACATTTAAATTTATTATCAGAGCATCATTAGATGTGAACAAAATATACAATGAAATTGTACTTGTCTCAAAACAATACTCATTTATAAACAAGGCTAGATCCTTTTGTATTTTTTGTAGAAAAATATCACACATAAATGTGCCAATTAAATACAAAGCATTTTTTTTTTGCAAACAAGTATTTTTTATGGAACAATTGCAAAGCGAAACGTAAAAGTAAAACATGTCACAGATCGTTTGGAATCAAGTAGATAAACAGGAAGGTTTAACAAAGAATATTATCAGGATTTTAATCACGCAATGCCACCCAGTTTTAAGCCAAAAGTCCATTTGTTAAATGAGTACCTTTTTTCATATTGGGTTAATTTGAGGATGAAGCGAAACCCGAAACATTAATGGTGCAGACTAACATTGTCAATTGATTTGTAGATAGTGTAGTAACATCATTGAAACATTGTTCTTCATTTGAAGTGAAATACAATCTATAAGCTGTGAGCACTATGGCGATTATAAAGCTCAGAATATGGTCTTTCTGTTAAATGTTATAATCACAAGTCAAACTTAACGCCATATAGATTGTTATTGGATGTTACATTAAATAAGGCGTATAAAATAGCTGCGACTAATGCACATAATTGTGCAGTTCCCGTTAGTGTATTTGACAATAACGAATGATATCTGATGTTTTCTGATGTGTCTAAAAATTAATAAAGTATTTGAATATAATATTATTGCCTTTCTTGTTGAGTTCATAAGGAAATATACTTAAAATACAAACAATTAACGTAGAAAACAGACACGTTTGGGTTCCGTGGGACCCTCTACAATGCTATATCTGATAGACAGTTTTCTCTTCCTGTTTCCCGTGTCAGCTGTCTGTTTCTCTGGATTGTCCGACATGCGTAATTTTCCGAACATTTCGGTTAGAGTATCAATATTAGTAGAGTCTTCGTTTTGTCCTTGACATCTACGTTTGTCCAGAATTTTGTCTCTGTTTTGTTGTCGTTGGCGATGTTGTTCTTTGATGATGTTTTGTTTTATCTGTTTAGTGTTTTCTGTCAGCTGGTGGGCAGGTTTGGCTGTGTCCTCATCAGCGGTCATACCTAATCCTGAAAAGTCCAGACTTAGGGCCGCCTCGTCCTCAGCATTTATTTGGTTGACACCTCCATTGACCTCCCAACCACGTGGCCTGTTTCTTCGAGCATTCCTGCTAATCTTACCACGTCGCCGCCTGCGCGGTTTTTTCTTTTGGTGAGGTTCTTCTATGCACTTAAAGAGAAATACCAATGTTCATTACTAGTGACCTCTTTTTACAAGTGACTGCTTTGTAATCTCTTGAATTTATTTCAAAACAATTGACTGTACATTAGCATGACAAATTGTGGAACCATTGTGGTCTTTAGCAAATAATGCACCTGAGATGCCTATTAATCCTGGTTGATCAAACCGTTTGATATCAGGGAGACGGATAAAGATAGACTAAACATAACGTTTAGTGAAAAGGTTCCGAATTACCTAGAGAATTTGGCTGGGCAAGGTAATGTATTTTCAGCGTTATGCCCACAGACATCTCCTTACACATATCAATTACGAAATTTGTTTGTTAAACTTACCAAGGATGTGTTGTTTTTGGTGTTAAGTGCACAGTCGGACTTGAGTTTCGTTGGTTCTTTGTTTTTGTTGATAAGTCCAGCACGCGGGGAGCTTTGTATCACACGGGGATTCGTTCCAATCGTCATGTTGTGAAAATATTGCCTTGAGCAATGGTCATGGCAAAACGTCGACGTTGCGGTCGTCAATGAGACATGACGTAACAAATGCGATATGTGCGTCACGTCACAATCACACGTCTCTTCATTGATGCTAAATTATTACTGTTATGACGGAAACGTCATAATGGATGTTTACAGATGCGTAGTTCACACGTCACGTAACGTAACAATATAATTTCTTTGTGACGGTACAACATTAACTCTGTGTTAAGGGGATTTTAACCAGACGGAGAAGTGATTGCTGTGTTCAGCTCAGACGTCATTTTGAAATCCATGGCCCCGGAGACGACGAAGGTTTTGGCTAGGTGCCAAAATGACGACATAGTGATTGTGACACAACTATCACCGATTCTTGGGTTTTTAAACACCATTCTAATCCGATAAATCATCAACAGAATACCGATTTCTTGTTGAATCAAAACTGGCTGTAGTTTTACTATGGTAGAGAGAGTAAGAACCGAGAAAAACAGTCAAAAGAACTGTCCCATTCACGTGTATATAACAGCCATTTGTAGAACATGCATACTGGTGATACAGTTTTATTCCCACGCAAATTCCGATAATATGAAATCCTCTACACATTTATTTTTATGAAAAAAAATGCTACCAAATAATTTTATTTAAGTCAAGTGGATTATATTTTATTTTTTTGATACGGCGTAAAATAGTTTAAGCGCATTGACGAGTAGGCCTATATATACAGGGCAACGTTATCAGTCTAATGGTGATTAGTATCCAACTTCCAACTTTAGCCGGCTTGTTTATGGCTGTTCAGCAATCCCCCTCGCCAACAACTCGTCAGCGTCTCCAATCTATTTTAAACAGTCTTGTATAACAATATTTTCTTTCTCTGCATTTACTTAAATAGCCTATACAAAAAGGTCTCGGGTTCTATGCCCGGCAAAGGTATATATCAAATTTTCGTATTGAAACCATGATAGTATAAGAGCTGATTGCTGGCTACTTTTGAGTTAATGTTTCTGGGATTTACATTTACCATGCTGTTGGTTTTTCATGACACATTGGATTACCACTCTTGAGAGGATTGTCATAAAGCGAGACTGATGCACTGTTTCTAAAGAGGAAGTATTGCTAACTGAATTAATGTTTAATTTGCTCGCAACGATCTAGGCATATATAAACACTTTTATTCACTTGTGCCCTGTAGCAGCATTTGTAAGTACATCGTTAGATAATTGTGACTTTTTGATTCGTTCATAATAAAATTTAAATACAATTTTC
Organism: Tonicella lineata; assembly: GCA_034781015.1. Lineage (NCBI taxonomy): Eukaryota > Metazoa > Mollusca > Polyplacophora > Chitonida > Mopaliidae > Tonicella > Tonicella lineata. The sequence goes on from JAVFBY010283646.1 coordinate 6,011, forward strand.
TGCTTTTTATTTATTATTCTGTTCAGTTTATAAATTCGGCCCAACAATGACTAAGGAAGCAATTGACCAAAACAACTTTCCTTGTATTTTATCTTCGTTTCTCCCTATATTAAAAATAATTGTAAGTTTCAGTTTAATTTTTTCGTTATCTATGCCGCTATTGTTTGAAATCTGAAGAAAACTAATTCTAAATTCGTCCCAATTGCTTCCTTACAAGTTAAGCAGATTTGTGTTTTAGGCGTTTTTTTGTATCGCCTAAATATATCGGATATAAAATGAATGTCGTCAAAAATGAGTTATCGACATTTTGCATTTCTTGTGACACAAATGAATTCGACGAGCTATTCCATTTTTTTTTAATTGTCCCCACACCAAGAATAACAACAAGATGAATAGTGACGAAGGATTAGTGTTCCTGATCTAAAATAGAAGGAAAGGGATGTGTTTGCCAGCAAATAATTTTCATTAAAACATTATTGGTTAATCCTGCCTGTGGAAGTTGATGTTATCTTAAAGTTAATGCTGTTGACCAAAGCATATACCTGTCTCGCGAGTTAGCACAACTCAGTTGAAAGTACACCTTTCAAGTCTATGAAGAGTTTCGCGATACAAGTATGTTGATTCACGCCATACTATAGAGAATACATCGCCGCTGTAAAGTAGATCACGGATGTAGATTCTATTTAAAAAAACCGTTGTAGAGCAGAAAGCACCGTTGTAGTATACCTAATTGCCGAAGGATAAACCTCACCGCCGTAGGATAGACCTCATGGCCAAATGATCGACCTCACCGCTGTATAATAAACCTCGTTGTAGGATAGACCTCTTTGTTGGATAGGCCTGATCACACTACAAATAATAATCGCTGTGCATTCCCAACTCGACTAGAGGATAGACCTCGTCACTGCAGAATTAAAGCAATAAGTTTATCATAGTTGTTACATTCTCCCCTCAGATCCCATGGCCAAATAAAATACTTCGCAGTAGCCTAACCACATGCCGAAGTGACCAAGTATGAACAACAAGTGCATGCGAGTCAACACAGCAGATCGATAAATTGGTAACTCGTTGATGCACATGCAAATTAATATTCACGTCGTCATTCTGTCCATGTTTTCCGTATCAAGACTCTGAATCAAAGAACTGTGGTTATCAATTGGGACTGGTCAGCACTCATGGCACATTCCCGTACAAAAGATTGCCACATTCCTTGATCCAGTTCCACGCTTATACAGGCTGCGATACGTTGTCGGCATTGAGTAGCTACCACCCTATTTCTAACGCTGTTCGACAGCAGGTGTCATTAGAAACAGGCGCAGTCCTGGGTAGCTTCACAATTCTGCTCTGGTCACATCAACAAGAAGACATTGATGAATGATTTCCGTTAGGAGTTGTTTGTGAAGAGAGAAAAAAAGCACCAAAATAGTTTTGACGAAGCCCATCCATAAAGCCAGCTGTCTATCAAGATGCACATTGCTGGGGTAAAACGCTACAAGTATATCCCCCAACTTGCCTTCACCTAGTGATTAGAGATTGACAGGCCAATCTTCGCGAGAAAGTTTGGGCTGCGACTGCAAAACTGTTAGCAGAGGAAGATGCAAGTGTAAATACATTCCTTGATATTTGTTTTGTTTTCTTCGACCATGAAACCATAGCCAATGACCCCTCAATTGGCGGAATATTTTGCATGCAAATCAATCTATGGATTAAGGGTAATTGTTTAGTAAAGGTTGCCGTAATTAGCATATTATATATGATTGTGTACACCTGATATTGTACTACATGGTTGCCGTTAAAGTTTGACAGTCATAATATCGATACAAATGCCACATTTTTCATCACAAAATGTCCGTGTGCACAGATATTATATAAAATATTAAAGCAATTAATGGTGGAACACAAAATGGCCACCATGGCTACCAGATGATGTTTTGACGATGGCTCCACATCCAAAACACATTACAAGGGCATAACCTATAGAAGCATAATAAGTTTCATGCTTTTATGTAAAAATGCACAATTTTTGCACGGTTCGCCTGTACTGTAAGTATAATATATATATTATTATTGCTATGGATATAAGTAGAATAAGTAGAATATATACTAAAAAGAGGGTTTTGTTTTCACTCAAAATATTAAATTTAAAGACGTGTGTATTTTTTAAGAGCGATTTTTTCAGAACATAAACTCAGATGATCCAACTTCTGATCCAATGTCAGAATCAACTAATGTGAACGTAAAACCGCCTTTCTGGGATTGATTAGTCCTCGGGACACGGTCTTTTGAAGACTTTTCCGGCATTTCTGCAAAGAAACTACAACGATCCCACTTAGAATATGTCAAGGTCAACTTATATCTTATTGGAAATATGAACCGAAAACAGCCTGTCTGGCATTGTATAAAGTCCTCAGAACTCAGCCTCCTGGAGACTGTACCGGCATCGTTGTAAAGAAACTACTATGATCCCACTAAGAACATGTCATGGTCAAATAATGTCAGATAGAAAATGTGTACATAAACAGCCTGTCTGGGATTGTTAAGTCCTCGGAACTCAGTCTCATGGAGACTGTACCGGCATTGCTGTATCCAAACTACAATTATCCTACTCAGAACATACCAAGGCCAACCAACGTCTTATAGAAAATATGAATCTTAAACTGCCTATCTGGGATTGCTAGGTCCTTGGAACTCAGTTTTCTGAATCTGCATCGCTGTAAAGAAACTACAATGATTACACATAAAACATCTTAACTGATTTGAACACGAAACAGCCTGCTCGGCATGGTTTAGTTCTCGGAACTTTTTTGTAGATTCTAAAGTGAATCTGTTCGTCTGGAGTAATGCTATATAAGATCATGTTCTATCAAGAACCATTGTGTTATTGATCTTGTCATTTCTTGCTATTAGGCACGAATATAAAGCCGTATACACAATCGTATGTCTGAGTTCCTTTCCAAATGTGAAGATAAGTAATTAAAGAATGTGTACATTTAATAAAATTCTACCATTACAGTCTACCATATTACTCTCAATATATATGATAAAAATTCTTTTGAACATATGTTTGCTATGTCGATGAGCTTACAACCAAGTAGTATTGAGAGCAGGATATTATATAACCTTAACACTTTGATCTCAAATAAAGCGTGGAATGTCATTAAATGCCTACGTGTAAATGGCGAGTGTTAAGCCGATACTGACAGTGGTCGACATTATATAACGCAAGACACTCGTATAATGTTGGCGAATAAAACGAGTCTTTCAGATGGTTGGCTAATCGATGTTAACTTGGCCGACGGTATAGGTTGGTAAAGAACACTTGAGATTACAAGACAATAATGTTATTTATAGTAAGTCGTCTAGACGATCACTTAGCCATAACTAATATTTCTCGGAGCGTTCATGTTTAATAAAATCTCAATGTGCTAAATGAAGCTATTCAAAACAGGTCTAGACCAGAAATGCAATTTGGCTCAGACTATTGATTTCATACTAGCCATGGGGAAGACATCTTCTCGAGACATTGCGAGCCGTGACATTAAACTTTATTTTTCGCCTTGTCTAAGTTAGTGTGTATATTTTGCCAAACTAGGAAGAGTTATTTCTACTTGTGCTAAGGTTAAAAGGTATGCATTTTTTTTTCGTTTTAGCTATTTCATTATGATGTGTGTCTGACAACCGAAACGAGGTATCCGCTGCAAGGCTTGTGTCATAGCTTTGTGACGATATCAGCATTGCATTTGGTAGATGTGGTGGAACAAAGTAAATCGTAAATGTTTACAGATACCTAACATTATGAAATATATATGAAGCCATGGGATCATATTGGATTTGATTCACTTACCGTACACGAAGTTTTGATCTGTTTTATAGCAAAAAGAGAAACTTCCTCAATTTCAACAGATAAAGCAACAGAGAAATAATTATTGGAAATTGACTTCTGCCTGTTTTTAACCAATTTACTACTCTTTGCGTGTTAGGTACGTAGTGACTCTTCTTTAATGATTCAGTTATAAAAAAATATTGCCATTTATAACAATGTATTGATTATTTACTTTAAATTCCTTAACACATCTAAAATAATAGAATAATTCAGGTTTTGCTTAATAATAAGACATTAATACAATCAATACAATAATATAATTTTTAGTTTTAGTTTCTTTATTTGTCCAAGACATAGAGGTTGTTGTAGTTTATGAATCGTCCCATGGCTTATTAAGAAACAAATTCTCTTTATATTCCATAATGCTAATTATGAATTCAATATTATACAGTTATGGGCTATGGTAAAGTTGAAAATTCCTGCTCCGTTATGACTTGTGTATTACTATCAGCAGAAGTTTATTAACCCAAAGTATGAAACGAGTCATTCACA
>JAVFBY010283757.1:0-10384 GCA_034781015.1 Tonicella lineata
TGTGAAATGTGTCCTGTAATAAATGAATACATGTAACATACTCATATCATGATATGTAAAACAACAATGTATCAAATCCGCCTAGGAACTGTAAATGGAATTCAAAACTTTATCAGCCAATCAAATGTCTCAACTCTGTGGTCAGTGTATCAAAGTGAATAAGGTCATGGACATGTTAACATTAGCATTACTTTATACCGGTGATAATTTAATTAAGCTTCCTTAATTAGAAAGTAATCAAAATCACACTGTGACTAACCTCATTCTAACCAGTGACAAATATGGAGTTAATTCAACGCTTCATTAAATCCTGACCGATCTTGACAGAATGTACAAAAAAAGACTCGCGCTTGATTAAGTGTTCACATTATGATGTAAATGTATGGCTGGGGTCAATCTATGTATGTTAACACATATAAGATCACCTTCGCAGTTTACAAAAGCATATACCCCCTTTCCACAAAATAACATAGCTTACATGTATCTTAAAAGTTTATGGTATATTGTTTGATTGGGGGTTTTATGTTGTACTTAAAGTTAGTTTAGAAGAACTTCTTCTCTATACAATTGAAGTCAATTTATTATGAACCCACACAATTCTGAATATTTTTGTAGCTTCAAAATTGAATAATTTTGCTTTAATATTTAGTGTTTCCTCCTTGAAAATAGTTAATATCGAATATGGTGTGGGTCAAATTGAACATTTTATTCTATCTACAAATGTGACAGCTAATCAACCCCTGTACAAATATTTTTATTGCTCAAAATTTCTTGTTGAATATTTTTATTTTCATTCTTTGTTTTAACTTTCACAAAGTCCAAAACGAAGATGTTCACAAAATATATTTGATTTACAATGTAGCAGGAATTCAACAGAAATACATACAGCTTTATAGCCTCCCGGCCACCTCTTCCTTACAGTTACATTTTTAGATAGCAAATAAACTCAGCTTGAGTTTAAACTATAAAACACATCTTTACTCCAGTTAGTCAGTCAGTAATTAGAGAGAAGGTGTGAAATCTCTTACTAGACTGATTATGTTACAGGTTGCTCTCTCTGGCCACCTACAGATTCAATGATATATTTAGACCTAGAGGAACCTAAAATACATGTATACATATATAGTGACTGTTCTATCTTTATCAGGGGTAATTTAGTCATGGGAAGGAAGTTCATACATGTAGTCTTCAGTCTGTACACAAACCGTTTCATGATGTACATCTACATATTCTTCAGTTTGCCCAAATTTTTAGCTGTTTCATGAAGTATATACCCATCAGTCGCTACAGTTATTTTGCATGTTTTTAAAATAATTCTTGCATCCTTTACAAGAATATGAACAGTATTAATTTTTTACTACTTGAATGTTAGTTTTCAGAGTTTGTTTGAATAATTGGTGCATAAAGCTATTCGCACCATGTATCCTTGATGGTCTTGCATTTAATTCCCATGGGTCTAAGTAAACAACATTTTCTGAACTACATGTACATGTAGTACCTGTTCCAATTAAATAGTACATGTATGTCCTAAAATAACTAAAACAGCATATTTGTTTTGTTGCTTCACGACTGTATATTACTTCAGCTCTTATAATAAACAATGACACTCAAGGAGAATACATGTAGCTACATGCGCTATATCTTCTATATTATAATTAATTTTATGTCATTAAATAGATTTATAAAGGTCTCTTACAGTCACTACAGAGAGGCAGTTCTGTGAAAATTTGAGTAACTACGACAGATAAAAAAGGTAGTGTGTATAGACAGAGCTGTTACCAATGTTTGTTTATGCCTTATCACCAGTGTTGAGTGGCAATTAGAAATTGATAAATGAATTTCTCCATATGAGTGATAAGCCTATTCTTAAACGAAAGAGAAGTCCCTAAAAATAAACATCCGCGGATGGTTGGCAGGATCTTCTGGACACTCTAGTGTTTCAGAGTTAAGGGGCATCAGAAACCAATTTATTGTTGTCTTTACATGTATTTTCTTTTTACGATTTTCTCGTCTTTGGTTGTCAGGATTTGTTTCCTCCACCCATTGGGCTGACATGGCGTCACATGAGTGAAACAACCTTGAGTACAGCATAAAAGCCAACTTGCAAACAAATAAAGAAATCTGCACAGTTTCACAGAATTAATCCTTGTACTGAGTAGATCTGAAGGAGACTTTTGAAACTCATTTGATAGATATTTATGTTTAACGCTATGCTCATGGGTATTTCACCTAAATTAATGGCTGTGTTTTCAACGAGTAAACATTAACACAACCAAACAAATGTTAAGTGTAATACTGTATTGTAAACTTTCGTAGTTATGTCAGTATATATACAAATATACTTCATAAATGTATGGAAAGAAAATTTTGAATGCCTCCTCTGGGGATTGAACCCTGGACCAGTCACTTTACGGCCAGTATACAATGTATATACTTAAAACATACACCACTAATAACCCTGAGGGTGAGAATTTTCAAGAGTTTATGTTTGATTGACTTTATTGTTATCGCATCGCACAGTCCGCTTCATCTTGCATGTACATGTAACATGCAGTGTGTTGTTGTTTTTTTTTAAAGTTAACAGATGGTGGAGCAATAAGTAGTGACGGTAACAGTGGAAATATTGTAGTTGGCATAGAAACACTCAATTTATCTTAGACCATATATTGTGTAAGCCTCCTTTCATCATCTTGGTAACCACCATAATTTACATTGTCTAAATACAACCTTATGTACCGAAAACACTGTAAAACTTTGAATACCTCAATATACGTACACGTATCTATGGCAGTTTTCCCAAAACGATCATGCATAAAATGATAAATACAGTGTGTATGTACAAGTTCAGAACATAATATAAACAGAGCATTGTGTAACATTGATACATCGATTGATTGATTAATTGATCAACGGCATATTCAAGTAGGAACAATACAATTATTTTTAAAAGATTAATTTGATATTGAAACAACTGTGATCAGTACATTACAATCCAAAACTTATCACAATCAGACAAATTAATAGTAAGCCATAAGTCATAGTTCAATACCGCAAGTCGCTGGCCAGTAATTTTGAAAAGGAGGCTTGTAATTCCCATCATATCGCACAGACTCCAGCTGGAAAATCTTTTTCTCCTACTAAGCATTTTGAGAATTTTTGGTACATGTATGATTTGAGTAAAAATCTCTAGAGTGGCTGAGGTACATGTAACGCTTACACTTTGTTGACTACCTGCATGAGTTGAAGTCACAGAACAACTGACCGATTATAGAAGGCCCTACTGCAACAAAATAGATAATGTGTTGAGAAATCTTGTGACCTCACAAAAGAGATACGTCTCTTTATGATGCACAAAGTAGAGTGATTTTTGCACTAGTTAAAATAACATATAAATGTTATCACATGGTTTTGGAGTGGTCATATTGAGGTTACAGTGTGAGGAAAGTTTGTTGACAAATCAGATGTGTGAGGTTCCAACTTAAAACTTTGGCCCAAAAATTTTATAGAGATGCTGTTTAATAAAAAAAAAGCTGAAAGTATACCTGGGGCAGGACTTTTTTTTAAGTTATCTTTGGCAAAAAATTGAATAGAGATCCAGTTGAAAAGAAGCTAAAAGTCTACCTCGGGCCTAAGCTTTTTTTAGGATAACTTTGGTCCAAAAATTGAATAGAGAACGAGATCCAGAAAAATAAAAAAAAAGCTAAAAGTCTACCTGGAGCCTGAGTATTTTTTTAGCTTATCTTCGGCAGTGTTTTTGTAGGAGGGTAACTCTTGAGGTTTCTCCTCAGTTCACACTGTGCCAGTTAAAGAGGGTCAGACTCCCACATAACACAGCTGATGTCTACTATCTATTTGAACAGAGGAACACACTTCTCTCAACTGTACAACTAACTGCAGGTAGAGGAAGGATACATGTACATCTATACAGAAATCTGGGTTGATTGATTGATTGGGTTTTAACGCCGTACTCAGGGGTATTCCACCTATATGACGGAGTGCCAGCCCCATGGGTGGAGGAAACCACCGTTCACGTCACTGGCAACATGAAAAAGCAGGCAGAAAAAGGAGCAAAAAACGACACCACAAAAAAATCTACTTCATGATGTTCCTTACATATAACTCAGCACCAGGGCATTAGAAAGCTCCCACACAACCTAAACAGAAATGGGCAATCCAAAAACCAAATAGTGAAAAGCCATAACATTTCACAACTCACTGCCAGATGAAGGATAAAATGTACATGTATTTCTCAACTGAAATGTATAGGAGTCCCATGAAATGGGGTGACAACATAACATTTGATCACAATAGCAGATACTGTAGCTTGATTGATTGATTGATTGCTTGCTTGGTATTTAAGCATCATGCTCAGAAGTATGTCAGACTCACCAACATGTATATGATGCCTGAACACCAAAGAAAGGACATGACAGCAAATAAACTTCCTGATGCCCCTTACATACAGTAGGTCATGTATTACTTTGAGAACACCAGGGCCTCAGCATCAGGAAGCTCTTGCCAACCACCCGTCATAGGAGATACATGTACAAGGAGCATCATGATCAAACAAGAAGTCTAAACCAACAGGCGTCATAGGGTTAGCCAGATACCCGTCCAATTGGACACCATGATTTGAACCATTGTCTCATTTGGACACCCTGTTTTAAGAAACTTTAACATGCAGGAGATAGGGAAATTGTAAAATTGGACACCCAGTTTCTTAAAAAGTGAACGAAAATGGCCATTTTGGACAACATGCTTTTGATTTCTGGCTAAGCCCCTGACAGGCATCATGTCTAGAGTTGTGATTTCAATCTAAGGAACACAGTCACTGCTGCACATGATTATCCCATATTTTAATAAAAAGACGTGATTTCCGATTAATATTAAACAAACAAGTTATCAATTTACTGTATGAGCAAATTTTACTAAATATACAGTCACATGGAATTTATTTAATTGGCTTACAATGCACATGACGTACATGCAATGTACATTTGTACTTCAGCATAGGAACAAAAGACTCATTATGTAGCCTACTGTATAAAATAGATATATAAATAAAATCAGAAAAGTTCAACGGATATATAACTAAACAAAACATCAACGAAATCAGCACAATTTTAATTGTGACTTTAACTAATTCAAACCAAACAATATCATTGGAGAAAATTAAGTCGAGAAAGAAAAAAAACCACAATACTGAATCAGGAAATCCTTAATGAATTCATTAAGGAACCAGTTTTATTTATAGCCAGTATCTTTTGTTTAAAGTTAACAATTAAAATAGACAAACAACGGTCATGCTTCACAGTTGATTAACTACATGTACATACATGTATCACTACAGTGTTTATAATAGTACAGCTGAAAGAAAAGTTGTGTCTAAATGATAAGACATAGAAGACTATCCTTTATAGATGTCAAGTGACTTGCACAATTGTCTCTTCAATGATTTTGGAACAATTCATGAGATAACAAATGAAGAAATGAAAGTCCAGTCAGGTTTAATTAAAACAGTCAAATTCATTTCAAAAGTCATTTCAACTAATTTAATAAAACTTTTCCAAATAAACGTTTTAAAATGATACAATAAACTAACTTCCTTTTATTGTATCGTATATTAGATCATCATGTATTTCCCTCCTAGTCCTATACACAAAGTTTTATATTTCCAAGTTCCTGTAAAAATAAAAGAAAAACTAAAAAATCTATTAGTGAAGTGTGATGACAAATTCAGTGTTGTACTTACCTTTCTTTGATTTTGCACCTATTTTTAACTTTGAAGGCCATGTGATCTGTGTGTTTGTCTCGTCCATGACCTACAAAATACAAGGAAATGCCTTTAGTTACGACAATACTTTCTTTTTAACACTATAAGAAAATATTTGGAAAATATTGGATTGTTTTTTTTTTAATTTGGGGATTTACACTGTACTTGGGATTATGTCACTTATGCCAGAAAGCACCATCAATGCACTGGTATAAAACAGTGAAGACAAAGTCATCTATATCCCCCTGCCATCTTAATGTCATACCAAATACACATTACACCTGTAAACCTTGTCAGAAATAAATAGCAAAAGTTCCACTTCCCCACTTGCTTGATATACATGTAAGTATCAAGTTTCATAAAGATATCGCAAGTGGTTTTGTGTCTATGCTCAAGGAAGGTTGCATAACAGTTCCTCAAATAGCAAAAGGCAACCGTTCAACTTCTCCTTGGCGTATTTTCCGTAAGTAGCAAAAGGCACCAGTTTAATACTTGTTGATATGTTTTCCAATTTTTGTAATGATATCTTTAGTGGTTTACATTGTTGTCTTCCACAAATGAAGCTTGTGGCATACGGACAGAAAGAAGGGACTGTACCCAATCCAATACCCCCTGCCAACTTTGTTGGGGCAGGAGATTATGCCACAACACCTCAGCTTCTTGATAAATATCTCAGAGAAACAAGTAGCACCAGGGCACAGGAAGCTTCCATCAGTCACTCACACAAACACTTGCAGTAAGAAAACTTAACATCAAAAGACAGACATTAGCTTTCTGGACAGTTCAAAAGAATTAATTCTGAAAATATTGCTTTGAGATGTCATTACTTTTAGTTTTACACTGGACTAAATAAAGAAATAAAAAGCGACATAATTAGAAAAGCAACCATTAATATGGATCTAGTTGCTTGAAGTGCTAATATTGGGTTATTTAACTGACATCTCTCCATGTTGAAGGCCTATCTCTAATCCTGGATTAATGATTCAATCTACGTTTAGCACTAATCTTGGTTTTGGGCAACTAGGCCAAATAAGTAAAAAAAATATATATATAAAAAAAGAAGATTTTGAGAGTAGCCAGTTGCATGTGGATTAGCTTAAAGATTCAATTTATATGGCCTTTGGATGTAATTAACTTTGTCTAGTAGATGTATTGCTAGACAGGAATCAACTTTATATGGTGTTTCAGCAATTCAGCATTGATAATCAAATTAGAAACTTTATATAGCCAATCAACATTGATAAACAAAGAATAAAATGTATTTAGCCTATAGCATTGATAAACAAAGAGATAACTTTATATAGCCTATCAGCATTGATAAACAAAAAAATAAACTTTATATAGCATATCAGCATTGAGCATATTAGTGCATTGAGCATATCAGTGATGATTACCAAAAAATCAACTTCATATACAATGTAGCCTATCAGCATTGATAAACAAGGAATTAACTTTATATAACCTTCATGTATCAGCATTGATAAACAAATAACTTTACAACCACCTTGAAATAAAGAGTTTGCATTTGGTTTATCAGGATTGTTACACTAACAACTAACTTCATCTGGCCTTACAACACCTACAATCACATGAATGAATGGGATCATCAAAAGGATACCTGAGCTCAGGTGTGAACAATTAGTACAACCGATACCCTAATAATACAAACTGTTTTGTGGATTGTTAAAAAAAACAAAAAAAAACCTCTGTCATATCAGCTAGTTGTACACTGGAAAAGAACCCCTAGTACGATACCACACTGGTTTGAGGGCACATGTTATCTCTGGGTATAAAAGAGAAGCCGTAGAGATTGGGGAGCAACTTCTTGAAGGCTTCTTTTTGTGTTTTCCATCAAACGCCACCAACACAAAGTAGCATAGTTTAAGCCAAAAATCAAGAAGAGGGTGTAGCAAATCCTCATTGTTACATCATCAGGTTGTCTCAATTGACATTTTACCTATCTTTCCTATGTTTTTGACTGAAACAGGGGGTCTCAAATGGCTACTAGGGGGTCTCAAAGACTAGTGACAGCTCTCTGACTAACACCATTGCAAAGCAAATTACGTTGAGTCAACTTTCCACCCATGGTGATTAGTGTTTGAAATAAAGGGTAAATAATTAAAAGCAAGTCTTGAATTTGATCATTTATTCTTGTTAAACATAGAAAGTTACCAAATTATATTTTCACAAATTATTACTATTATTTTGTTTTTTCAAATGAAAAAGGACACAGCTCTAAAGGTCTGGATATAACCTTGCTATTTTGAAGTATTGTTCATTTGGCAAAACATACATGTACGTTCATGTTAACCTTACGTGTACATGTACTTTACTTCCAGACTTTATAAACCAGCCTATCTAATAATTCTTTTAGATAAAGTAAAACTCCATTTTTCAGGGCTCGAAATAGAAGTTGCATCGCTTGGGTGACAGGCTGACAGTCAAATTAGATGCCTCGTAGATTGAATAAAATATTCAATTCTACCTCCAAAATATTGAATAATTCTTTTTTTTAACAAGAAAAAAGTCAACCTCGTAGAAAAATATTCAAACGTATCTAAATTTGTAACTTAGGTTTTTTTAGAAATTGACCTTCAAATTATCAGCAAATTTACTTTTAACACAAACTGGGTTGAGCGTTTTCACACAGGTATATGGTCACAGGCCTCACTCCACCTAAACCTCAATGAGAAACTAGATATGCCTCTTCACACAAAACAGTCTGATTAAAATACCTCACACCAACAAGTCAAAGTTGTCAGTGAAATTAAAAACAAGTCAAACTGACAGAAGGCTTCAAACAAAAGCTCTAAAGTCTATCATGGTGACCATTGTTACAGGACTCGAGGAGACAAATGCAAAAAACCATCATCAGTATTTATTTGTAGGTCAGTCTCTAGGGGCTGATTTTGCAATTTTACAAACAGATAACTGACTGAAGAGAAAATATTGAATTACAGATTCTTAAGGGTTATTTTGATTATCACATAAGTTTACTTAGGAATAGTATTTGCTGACATTATAACATAAAGAGAATAATTTCAAAATATCAAGTTTCTAAATTTAAAAGTAAGCCACTTAACCATTTTAGTGGTCGATATTTTTACAGAGACATGTTTCCTTCGGTGGATTTATCTCGGAAATCTGACAAAATGACGTCACAATGACAAATCATCAACAAAACATATGAATTTCATGTTAAATCATTCACATCAAGATCACTTCCTGATTCCTCTGTATTAGAAAAATAACTATCTTCATCATCAAAGCTCAAAACTTGTCGTACATCGAATTTAGTAATCTGTTTTCGAACACACCGCCTAGGCGTGTGACAACTACTGGGCACCCCCATCTTTAAAGCGTGGTCAATGACTTCGTCAATTTCCGAAGCAAATTAGTAACTACGGGAAATAGTCTTGCCTCATTTTGGCTTAACAGGTATTCCAAATGACTGCCTGTGTATCGAGGAATTATTGAGTGTCCAGTTATCGGCCGAAATTCGCCGATTTTCGTTTCCAGGATGCATCGAAATACATGTGACAGGAAACGACAAAAATGTTGCTCTACCGATAACCTATGCCGACAGAAATATTGTCGACCGGGAAAAGGGTTAAACATAAATATATATTTTATAAATGTGTTTTTTAAATTTTCGCTTAAAAAATAAGTCCAAAAAGCCCGAACAGGAAAACACACATGACAAGGTATGGCTATGGGTAATGTACATTTACATATCCTTGTCTATAAGAAGGCTTGACATGTTCATCAGTGAAATTTTGCTACAAAATATTGGTATCAAGGTAAACCTTACCTTAATGATGTTCTTCGGTCATACTAGTTAACTGTCATGAAAATGTGATCACGTGTCAGCTTTGGACCTTTTATGTTTTTATTAGAGGGACGCAAAAGTGCTGTTCTAGCAATACTGATGCTTGGTTCAAAACATACATGTAGAAGTCGAAAACCTCCCACTGGGGCATGATTCACTAACAGTTAACGATGACTAGAGAACATCGCTAACGTAAGATTTACCCAAATACCAATATTTATTTAGAATAGCAGAATTTTGCACATCAGGTTCTAAAGCCTTCCTTTATAGACAAGGGTACATGTATGTACAATATGTACATTACCCATAGCCCTATTATGTGTAATAAAGTAAAAACCCGCGAGAAAGAACCGACATTTGTTGGAGCTAGTCTAAACAGGTTTTTATTTAACTTACATGTACATGTAGTTAACACAATTTTAGGCTAATAAGGTTTTTAAATAGGTTCTTATTTCTATGAAAATATTAACCTCTTGCACTTTAATTTTTTTTATTACATCTATACATTTGCACTTTTATTTGCACAGCAATGGCAAGCTCCTATTTCTCCAAACAGGATTCTTGATCACTAATTTGATTTGAGAAAATAAGAACCAGTTTTCTGAACAGTGAAGGAACACCACTTGCACAACATTTACAAGTGCAACAAACAATGACAATATAAGCTTACACACATGTACACTTGACAATAAAAGGACATGGATTGCAAAAAGTTTACATAATTGTATGTCATGAAAATTTAATCTGGGCTTCTGCAAAGTTGTAAAAAAACAGGGTAAAAA
>JAVFBY010283868.1:0-10383 GCA_034781015.1 Tonicella lineata
GGAAACCTTATGTTGTCAACTTTTGGCTGGTGCAATAACTCCGAAATTGATAAAAAGTGACATCACCGGTTTTTCCCTTGTGCCCTTCATATATGTAAATTAATATATGTTAAGAATTTATAGGTATATATTATATATGCGTTTGTGTGTATGTTTTTATGTAAAGGTGTGCACGTATGAATGCGTATACATGTATATATTCTGGCTTTATATCCTGATACTTACAGGCACGTTTATGATCAATTCTATATAATTTGTTAATTGTTCTATTTGTAACATTTATTTAACTGTATAAAATTGTTTTTCAACTGATATACACGCTATAGAAAATGATAAGCAGCTTTTAATTAAATAAACGTATAGCTAGCCGGCCTTTTAATGCGTTTTTTAACATTAAAAAAGAATTTCATGTAACAGTAACTTTCTAGTTTAACGCTCCATTAATGATACTCTAACCCCCCCAAAAAAAATTTAAGTTTCGCCGTTTAGCTTCTAAACTACTGTGAATTTTGCAACACATGTATCTATATTCTGAATTGTTTTCACTGTAGAACAATAATAAGTCAATTTTGTTTTAAACTTACAGAAAACATTTTTGCTACATCTTTTTCAAACTGCTTCTTCTTTTACACCATTTACGTGAACTATTTAATTTTATATCAACTTATAGGGTATAATATAAACCAAAAAAAGGAATTCAGTTTTTTTCTATATGTGTTAGTTTTCTTGTAATAATGCAATAAAGCTTTATAATAAGCCAAAAATTGAGTCAAAATAGTGAAATTTCAACTTCTTATAATTTTTTTCTCCAAAACCAAAACATATAATTATTAAAAGTTGGAATGGTCGATTTTTAATTTCATATGTTGACATGATATGTGCCAAAAACAGCATTCTAGATATTATATCTACCGAGGAGTAGGCATTTTGCTATGAGCTGTACTGCGAAAAATGAAAGCAAAGAAACAAAGCAGAATGTATTTCTGATGTTTTTTAGGACAGGTTTGCCTCTTATATTTACAATTCTTTGGTGTAATTCATTTTTTTTTCAAAACAATTTGTTTTAAATTTCTTATTATTCTCTTTTCTGTATGTTTCACAAAAGACTTTTATATATATTTTGGGAAATAAACCCGTTTTTTCTTTAAAATTGAGCGGACTGCTGCCGTCAATTGTATGTGGAGATTAACCAAGGTGTGATAAATCTGTTAGTATGTGTTATCACTTCCAACATTCACGAGAGCAGTGCCAAGGTTTTTGCACTTCATTGTATAATATTCTTCATAGTATTTACATCGTCGGTAAAAAGGTATAAATCACTACGTTTTTTTCTACGACAATTTCAAACATTCAGTTCAGACTAAAGTATGTTTCTCGATACGAGACGTAAAATTAGTCACATATGTTTTGCGTCATAAAATGACACGCATTCATTTACAACATCACAATGAATTCATGTCAAAATAATTCGTTGCAAAAGGTCATTGCACTTTTGCTATTAGGTTCTTGAGACTGTAGTGAAATATCACTTGTATTGGTCAAGACAATTCTGATATTTCACTGGTATATAAATAACAAAATGAACTATTATGGCTGATGAAACCCATGGATATCGAATGCAGAAAAAAAATCAGATTTTTTTTACCGGGTTTTTTTTCTCACTCTTTCTCTATCAGAGACAACGGCTATGCCGAAGCCCTCCGTTAAAGGATGTTTCACAGACAATAAAATGAAAAAAAAAAATGGAGCTTAAATTCCACTAACCTGTAAACAATATAATACTATAAAATCATAATAAAGACTTTATTTAAAGAGGGTTTACAGATATATTGGGATACTTGGTAAGATTAAAAACTTATTTAGTCCCATGCAGGGCCGTCAGTAAACATAAGTAAATATATATATATACAATTCTGTATATACAAATTTTAAAAAAAGTAAAAGATAAAATTACAGTATAATACAAAAATAAATGCATGCAATATATAATAATACAGAAATAAAAGGCATTTAGAATAGATATAAAAGAAGTATCGCATATCACAGAAGCATTTAGCCATATTGGAAGTTGTTAAAATACAAGGGTAAAAGAAGGAGCTTCGCGGATGTTTAAAGAAAAGGTTTTGAAAAAGGAGATCCTTTGCATCGAAAGCCAGATCTTGTAAGTTGGAGTTGACTTTAGGCATTTCTTTAGAGTGTTGTGTTGGTTGCTCTTGTCTCCCGTCTTGACACATCCTTTCTGCATGTAAAAAAAATCTTTCAGATAATCTGGTGCCTCTCCTTGTAGACTTTTAAAGACGCACGTACTTATTCGATAATCAATTCGTTGAGAGACTCTCATCATTTTCGGGCTTTTATAAGGTTCTGGGGGTTCACATTTTGGAGAATTGTTAATAATTCGTATCGCTAACTTTGAACTTAAAGGTCTCGTTGGACCCCTATGTCGAATTTGAGTAAAATGTTTTTTCAAAGCTTATTATCATAATTAATATCAATCGAATTATATCTATATATTTTTGTAAAGCTTAGATTCACAGGATTATAAATATGTACACATTTTGAAGATCAGATTAGTGTTTCTTCATATATTACCAAGTGATTAAAGCTCGACAGAGAAAAATACACTGCGTTTTTCGAAGACTATTGCTCCGAGTCCAATATGTATATCACCACATAAATTAGTCATTTTTTTGTCTATACAACGTTACTAAAGCTCAAGCAGCGCAAAAAAATCTTTCAGAGCATATTTTAAAAAATATGCTATATTTTAACTTATTTGCAGGAATCTTGGCATGTAACAAAATATATAATGATCCAGTTTAAGCCTAAGTTTTAAAAACAATCGGTAGAAAGTCCAAAATTTAATCGGGGAACAGGTATTTACCATTTTTAAATAATTCAACAGGTGAGTGCCAAAAATTAAGACGGGTAATTGATGGGTTTCTTTTTATCTAAATACACTCTGCCAAACACAAAAAAAAAACAATTTAGTAATTTTGTATGATCTACAAAATTATAATCAATAACATGTAGACTGAACCCTTAAAAAGGACCCCTTTTGAAAAATGGACTCATCTAGGGAATAAAATAAAGAACTGATATACGAAATAGCTTGAATATCCCAACAAAGAGACCAAATTTTATCGAACATTTGATTTATAAAAAAAGGCCTATTCAACATATAGCTGCAGACATTACTTTTTCTTGGCTAAAAATATTGTTTGCATCAGTGTCCTAATTTATAACATCATTTAATGTTTTAATTACAGAAACAAATTTGGAATATAAATCTTTCTTAGAACCAGTTAATTCAATATTTGCTCATTTTTGGTCTGAACATTTTCCAAATGTTGTGGTGTTGAATGTTTACTTTCTCACGCTGATCATACAAAAGTTTGCACGGCGGCCATATTGGGGACCCATATAATGGCCACATACTGTACACAACCATATAATCCAATAACCTATATAATTATTGTACAGTTTGCTGAAATATTATTATTGTTTGCCAACACATTTTCGTTTAGTTTAGCGATATTGACACTAGCGTTGCCTAGCAAACTTCCCGACGGCCACACCAGTTTGATAAGTTGGATTATGAACGGATTTGGCGAAAAAAGCAGGGTGGGGGCGGGAATAAAAATAAAAACCCCTCACTTTTTATTTAATTTCATTACGAGGTTAAATGAAAACTAAAAATTGCAGTTCATGTGACAAGTCAAATGAATTAAGAATTATGTAAACAGTGTAATTAAACAAATATGTCGATAAACCCAAAACAAATCATTTATATTTTATTTTATTCTCTGTTGTCTTAAGCCAGCATGTTCTAGGTGTATTTCGCCATAATATATGAGGATAGAATGGTTGAACAGTAAACACAAATGAAAAGAACGAAAATGTATCTGTGAAGTGTTATATATGTAGCATGTTGGAAATTAAATCTTAGACACAATCTTTCTTTTTGAAAACGGCTGACAGCTTTGTCCCAGATTGTCACAAATGTGAAAGCAAACAGATCGCTTGTTCTGCGCTTTTTAAGGCATGTCAGTTCCGTATATTACGAAATAAAATTTAAACAAAACAGTTCATCTCAGACATACATGTATAAAAGTAACATAATAATAATAAATTTTACTCCGTGGTGAACCGGGTATAAAACTTACTCACTCTCTTGCTGGCGATTTTGTTGTTGTTGTAACACTAACTAAATGGACTATTCATCTGTCAGTTATGTTAGGGCTGTTCTGAAAATTGGACAGTATATATACCTGTCAGTAATACGCAAGCCATAACTGAGACGGAACTTTCATTTTTTTCTTCGTGTTGTTAATGTTATTCCAACTAAATGGACTATTTCTCTGTCAATAATATTAGGATTGTTCTGAAAATTTGGTAGTATTCAACCTGATAGTTAGGCCTATAGGCTTACGCCATTCATAAGGGAGCCCGAATTTTTTATTTGTACACAGCTTACCCAAAAGCGAGTTCATAAATAGACACAGCACAAATGTCAAGGTTCTGAAGCATGTTCTAATAATACATGCTTCAAAGCTTGCAGCCACATGATTCACATTTGTTTATACGTGCACACACCTCAAATGTCAAGGTCTTGAGGCATGTTTTATTAACACATGCCTCAACTCCTTGACATTTGTGGCTGCAAACGCAAGATTTGTATTTGCTGCAAGCCACAGGGTATGTCTCAGACTTAATTAAATATATCTTATAACTAATTTATTTAAATGGAAATTCCAAATGTAGATTGAGTTTTGCATTTGATAGCAGAGCAATGAAAGCAAACCCTGTATAATATTATTTTAGTGATACATTACATGGGACGACCGTGATATGAGAAGAATCAGATATGACGATGTCTGAAAGACAAGTGTTTTTTTATTTTGATTACAAGAACAAACATAAGAGGCTATACGTAGGTAACAACAATAAATACAATTTTATTTTTTCATTTTTTTAAATTTGTAAATAAAAAAGCAGCTAAACCAACTAATCAAATACTTGGAGAGACCTAATTGTTTGTAAGATGGCCATGATTGATGCTATACCCCCAGGCCGTATACTATACACAACAAATTGTGCTTGTTCAGCTAGGTTAGAGAGTGCAAATAATTGAAAGGATTTTTAATTCAACAAATGAAAGCCAAGCATATCAGCCGATTAAAAACCCATTGATTCAACTATGCAATAGAAGTGTAAAAAGACGCGATGACAAACACATTATTAGCCAATTGACAGATTTAAAAAATAAACACCCGTACAAAGATTTTTTAAGTTATTTTTTTAAGAAACATGTTAAAAGAGGCATTCTGAAACATTCTCCACTGTTCAACTCTAAACTCAACTTGACATCATCCAGAGCTATACAAGTAGAAGTTAAATTTACTAATCTGGTAAGTAATTGTACTACATGTATATACTTCGTGTATATGTAAATCTAAAGTGATAAATGATACTTACTTAATTTTAATCGGGAGGCAATATTTCGCCGAGAATCGTCATCTGCCTGTTTCTGGGACACTTTATGAAGCAGGTCATGATCATTTACACGCATGTGTCCGTTTGACCGTCAGTTTCCCTCAATACGTGGCGGCCCCTAATCTCGCAAGGAACATGTACACTTTCATAGTGCTAAAATTGCACTCTATTATCGTTTTTTGCCAATTCTGACATGTATCGGATTATAGATATATCGTAAGACACATGTCAGAATAGTTAAAAACGATTGTAGAGTGCAGTTTTAGCACTAACACTTTCAGAGCATCGCTGCGTCAGTGGCTTAGGTAGAGATAGATTGGCCGCCTTAACTTCAATGAAAATTGGAACCATTCTACCCTGGACCTCTGCAGGTCAGTAGCCCAGTTATCAAAGTCTCTCGATTTCTTTCCCCGGTGGAGGCAAGCACATTTGTGTGAATAAACTGTCACTTTAAAATAATATGTATCGAAATTACTGCTAACATTCTCCTTTTTGTATAAACAAGTGTTTATCATGAATACGACATATGTGCATAAATTAATGTATAAAAAAAGCATAGGCTTCCAGTTGGTTGGCGTGCGGGTAATCCGACATGGTAGAATACCAACAAGGTTACACAGATATCTATGCTGGATTTGGAAGCGGGTTTTATACGCCATATTCCCTTTCCCTCTACCTTTGTTTGCCCCCAACACCTACCCAAAAGTCCAAACCCATGCAACCGCACCAATGAGACTCTCCTTGTCTTGTGCAAACTGTTAGATCTGGATCAGACCCCAGCTAAACACTCCGTGTGTTCTGAATACTCCCCTTGTACATGTATTTGGTGTCCGGTATGGAATGCTAGTTCTCCATTACACACATCTGACGTTCAAATATATGCTTTAAATAGCTGTATTGTATAACAAAACAAATGAGATTATTCTCGACATGCCATTAATATTGGGTCTCCAATCGCAAACCAGTTGGTGATAATAAGATTCGGGGCATGGGCTCGTCGTGAATGTCACTATTAAAACTGAACTAACGAAAATCTAATTTGCGGCTTTGAATTCTGCCACATCGACACATTTGTCCAGCTTAAGCATTCTATATGTCCCGTGGACATGGCATTAGGCATCGGGTAGTCGGCAGCTTCCCGTTTACAAGAGTCCATAGGCCTATATAATCACATGTAAAATAGGCATTAAACCATAAGGATGCACAATTGGCTATCTATCATGTTCCCTTGGTAGAAATCCACGTGATGTCAAGCCTTGCTATGTTAACACGTGTTCCTGGAATATGTAGAAAACTTGTAACGTGAGAACATTCGGGTCTAAACGAATTTGATAGGAGTTAGACTGATAAACTGTATAACAACACCATGTGTCTTGATTTAATAAGCAAGCTGTTGTATGCTAGGAGGTTTTGAAAGGATCATTTGTTAATGATGTCAGCATTACAGATTCCCCGGAGGGAATGGCCAAACTTAAAGTATAAACACTCAACATTAAAGTTACTGGACCGTGGGTGATTCAAATGAATGGATTTAATTTAATTTAATTCTTTATTTCTTTAACGAGGATAACCCACAGCCACAAGGCCACGAGGGGATCTCCTCAACATAAAATGAACATGATAAAGATCAATAAAACAATATAAAGAATACAATCAGTTATAACTAAATGTTAATGATCTTTTCGGGAACAAATAAAAGACTTTACTTAACAATTGTTTGAAGGGCTTTTGCTTTGTTGTTAATATAGAATGTTTTGCAACATGTGAATCTATGGAAATATTAAATAACATTAAATAACATATCCAACTTTAGGTGAGTTATTAATAACCATTAATCGCTACTAAATCTCCCGGTATCCATGATATATTTATGTAAGCAGTCAAAAATAAGTCTGTTGTCCTCAAAAGATAAATCAGCCGAGCCAAACAGAAAGATATTACAAATATATTTTGAACACTCGGGAATAAAAATGGATGAATGTACACCTACTGAGACTATTTTCATCAAAGTACTGAGCATGTGCCTCCTATGAGCAGCGTATCGGGGACAGTCTATTATATAATGTTGTACATCTTCATTTGGATGTTTACAGTTTATACAAGATAGGTCATCGATAATATTAAATTTGAATAAATCAGCACGAAGAGCACTCAATCCCATCCGCATCCTACATTGTAATATGGCCGAATAGGAATCAAAAGAATTATATAAACGCAATAAATCATTTTTCTGCAGGATATGTACGTTTAATGAATGTTTAAGTTTGTCCAGAGACTTATCTTTAATCTCATACGATAAGAGATTCCATTCCTTTGTCGTCTTTGGAAAAAAAGAGGAAGAAAACAAATGAAGGCGACATGTAAATGAACGGAAATCATTTTTGTTTCGAAGAGTATATAAACTTCCAGTGTTGACTTTATCCGTTAATAATTGTTTTAGATATGGCGGAGATAAATTGTTTAATATTTTATAGAAAAGTATGATTCGGTGTTTTCTACGCCGTTCATATAAGGGTTCCCATTGTAGTTCATTCAAAATGACTTTATATGGTGTTCGCCGTAACCCGCCCGTGCAGAGCAAAGCTGCTCTGCGTTGAACATTTTCGAGTTTTTCAGATAGTGCCAAGGAGCAATTGTCATATAATACATCTCCATATTCAATTGACGATCGTATAATGCTAAAGTACAAGGTTATTAAACAATTTCGGGGAAGAGCCTTTTTAACTCGATTCACCATATTAATTTTTTTAGAAGCTTTTACAGCAAGGTAAGTAATATGTTCGTCCCACTTTCCATTGTTTTGAATTATTAAGCCGAGATGTTTATGAGATTGAGCGCTCTTCACTTCATTACCATTTAAGTATAACCTTGGGTACACAGGGTTCCGTTTTAATGTTATGTATAGGAAAAGTGTTTTCTTGGCATTAAATGTAACTAGCCATTGTTTTGCCCACTGTGACAAGCATGCTAAATCACGATTTAATTTATTTTCGGTCAAGGTTATGTCGGTAATTTCTTCTGATAATGAAGTATCATCGGCGAATATATTGATACAACTCTCTATACCTACATTTATATCGTTTACGAATATTAAGTAAAGTAGGGGCCCCAGAACAGAACCCTGTGGAACTCCAGAATATATTTTATGTGTGACTGATTCAGTGCCATTTATACATACATTGATTGTTCTACCTGACAGGTAGTCTTTAATCCAACTAAGCAAAGGATCTGTAATACCAATTTGTCTGAGCTTAAACAGGAGACCATCATGCCATACCTTGTCAAAGGCCTTGCTAACATCTAAAAATACTAAGCACATGTCATTACCCTTATCAAGGCCTTTGTAGATGTCATGTACAATTTTAGTTAATTGACATATGGTAGAGTCCCCCTGCTTAAACCCGGAGTTATTGGGTATTAAGAGATTATTATCAACACAATACTCGTATAGATTTTTATATACAATCTTTTCCATAACTTTGGATAGCGATGGTTGAAGTGATACTGGTCTGTAATTAGAAATATCATGCCTATCACCACTTTTGAATACGGGGCACACACGTGATGATTTCCATGTTGAAGGAAATACTCCGTTTTGTAACGAAAAGTTAAATAAATTAGTGAGTGACGGAGCTATACAATCCGCAGCATTTTTTAACATGAAGTTTGTAATTCCATCAGCTCCAGACGCCTTACGGGTATTTAGTTTTTTGAGAAAAGGATGGAAACGCCTGAGAGCATAGACATGTCTCATTGCCTTGTACAAGTCACATACAAATGTATAGTGATTTGTCATGCCGAAGTGTAGTCCCTCGGGTATCGATGTAATACAACTGGCAAAATAATATTTATTAAAGTTACATTGAAAACCATATGTCAATATACTACCACTCTATTACTACAAGGACTTAGACGAAAACCGACGAACACAATTTAATGTTAAAGAAGACGAAAACAATTTGTTGTGAAAATTCTACCATACCACAGATGACGGACTTTTTTACATTGATTAGCAATATCAGTGTCAATTCAGGTGTAAAGCTCAACCCTTCACGTGATTAACACGTCACAGTCGGAGCACCCTCGACTTCCACTGTTCCTACAGCAAGGGACGTCGAGGTTGCCCCGACTGTCACGTGTTAGTCACGTGACGTGTTGAGCTTTTTACCTGAATTAACAATGAGATTGCTAATCAATGAACAAAAAATCCAAAAAAAAACATCTCAGCTGATTTTGATTAATTACTTGGTGTTTAACGTCGTAGTCAGAAATATTTCATCTATATTACGGCGTGAAATTTCGGTTGAGTCGGGTATTACCCAGAGAAGTCGAGCGAGCGCAGCCTATGTTGGTTTGTTATCTGGTCGCCTTGTTAGACTGTATAACTACGAGAGATACAGGTTGATCTAACTTAGTCCCGAGCCACATGATATCTATCTCCAAATGTGGATACTGAAGTCTCAAAATTTGTAGTTGAAAATTATTCTCAACATTTATCTGACTGCATGTCGACGGCACAGTAGACACTAAACTGGCCTCTGGAGCAAACAATTTCATTTTCGAATCCGATCTAATCCATTTTAATTGTTTTTCATACTTTTAATACAGTCTTAACAGAAATCTTTGGATATGAATACGTCAACTTTACTACCGCAAATAATTGCTACGCCACATTCAGCGATAGTTTGGGATGAACATTTAAACAATTTCTGTATTTCACATTTATAACGTTTGTTACCTAATAAAATCTGAAGCGTAGATAGAGTATCTGTGAAACTGTTTGGAACATATTGGCTAAACCATTATTTATTTTTAAACAAGAAGGAAAGCTCTTCAGAGACCTGCGGCGGGTGGGGGGGTGGGGGGGGGGGGCGGGGACCTCTTCGA
>JAVFBY010283979.1:0-10381 GCA_034781015.1 Tonicella lineata
TATTTTCCTGTCATTATACCACTATCGGTTAATGTGTAGGCTTTGAAATAAATTGTTCTAAATTAAAAAAAATATATCCTTCAGTGTCATGACAAAATGTTTTTTCTTCTCGTTGCAGGAATGAAACCAGAAGAGGCGACAAGGTACGTTCTTTAATATTAATGATAAAAACATCTTCTATACTTCACATCTCATTCATATACATTTAAAAGCATCTGTCAAAAACAAAAATAATTAGTAAATAATCATTTCAATAACCTTAACGTAAGTTATTTCTTCTGTCCTTCACATCTCATATTCAAATTCAAAATTAAATGTAACTATTAAAAAAAGAAATAACCTTCAAAGCTAAATAAATTCAACCAAATTTAAAAGAAACAATTTCTTTATTTCAGACATCCTGAAGTACAGACGGTCGCTCAGGAAAATGGCCGACAGGAAGGTAAACGTTTGGTTTCGGGACTCGTTAGAAACTCGTTACTAAGATTAATCAGGCCTGATTAGTCAATTGTTTCAAGATGATTTTATTAAGCGTCTGTAAATCTATCTTTGGAAACTTATGTTGAAATAAGCGACATTTTCTCTTAGGCAAATGTGCTTCGTCGTATGATTGTCAGTTCTGGCTTTAAAGTCTAATAAATGGTCCTTTTCTTAAAGCAACTGTTAGTTATGATTGACGATAATGTCTTGATAAATCTAGCTATATACTATTTTTTTTTACGGAGTACCCAATTCTTCACACAACAAGAAACCATAACTGTTTTTCATTTAACAGAGTTTTAAATGTGGTTCAGACGTTATAAAAGTCTCTGAAACAGTGTTTTACACTGAAGGAAACAAGAAATCCTCATGTGAATAGCTTATAATGTCTTATGTAGGACAGATTAGGGCTGGACGTGTCTCATTTCCTGGCCATTTTATTTAGTGCGGTGGTTTTTAAGTGCCATATCATCTTGTTTAAGATTTATTGATGATCATGGAATCACAGCTAAGAATAAGTTTAATGTAAAGTATGTGTATATACCAAATACGGTAATAAAATAAAAGCAGATTTTATATGTGATCATACCATAAATTATAGAAAGCGAAAGGTATGTTAAAAACGAATGTAAGAAATTAAAATGAACCACGGGGAAATTAAAAAGCTACAAAACGAATGTCAAGAAAATCTGTACGGCTTTACAGGAGATAAAGCAAGTGAAAACGCACAAAAATTGATTCCAAACACTATGGAAATTAATTTCAACAGCTGTGGAAATATTTCCCCCTCGGAGAAAATGTTTCAACCAAGTAGGAAATTATTTCAACGGCAGTGTTAATACCTCCACCGCGGTTCAAATTATTTACCACAGCGAGGAAAATTAAGTTTTGGAGTTTTTTGCTTTGAACTTTCGCGAAAATCAGTTTTATTTTATGTCTGTTTCATTTATTTCATTGCAATTCGTTGGGATTGAGACTGTTTCCAATAGCTTCAGGATTCTTTATACGGGTTAACTTTGCCAACAGAGGAAGAAAACATACATAAAATTGCTTTGAAATTGCGAGGCACTAATATGCTACCGCAGTTAAGGTCTGATTTAATTCACCTACTTTGAAAAAGCGTTATGATTTAATGGGTGGCAATAAACAAAGACATGACAGGAAAAGGACAAGAAGACAGATATGACTCAACAAATTAACTATAAGCTTCCTGGTGTTCTCCAGGGCCTTAAGATAAAACACCAACCATCTGGCAAGATTTAATCGAACACAAAAGATATTTATACAACACAAAGCAGTCATTGACCAGTGTCCTGCTTATGATGATGAAGTTTTAAATTGTCTGATTTTATCTTTGTTAGTAGGTGGAGTTTACCAAGGCTTAGCAATAAACCCGGACTATGTGAACACCACAGACAACCAGCCGTACGCAGTCCTTGGCGAGAAAGGTCATGACGCTGCAGACTATGAAAAATGTGACGTCCCCGTAAATGAGAACAAGCATGTTGTGAGAGATTCTGTCACAAACGTTCCTCAATATGAAGACCTATCATTCTCAACCAAAGAAGCTAAACCAGAATACATGGACCTTAATGTTGAAAATTCTAAAAATCCTGACTACGAAAATAATAATCCTTCAACAGGCTATTACAACTTGTGAACAAATTAGTTGGTATGCTGGGTTCATTGTACTTTGATCCTAAAGCCACATTGAATATGGATTGTACCAGATTGATGTATATCATCTAAGATTACAAATAATATACCAAAATATAAATCAGAAATGCTGATTGTTGACTGTAGGCTATACAACTAGTTTATTTACATTATACTAGATATTACCGGTATTACAAAAAATATTACAAATATAGCCCTGTATTGTGCCACGTTATAAGACTCACACCGGATTAAAAAAGGACCTTATATAAGTTATAAGAGCACAAATTGGAAGAACATTCAATACAGATATTTCGATCTTTCTGTGTTGCTACATGAACGACTCGTGATGATGCTGTGTGAAAGGACTAGAGGATTGTACTGGATAAAGCGTTCATAACCGATAATGTGATACCGGTCACAGTGGTACGATAACGATTAGATTACGATTTACGGACCATTGACTTGTGAAGATATTATGATAGACACCATCTTTCCAACGCCATCCAACCCTCTGGATTAAAACAGTATGCTTCGAAGTCAACATATCGATAAATTCTGGAGGAATTCGATGGTTTGAACTAAACAAACCAAGGTCTATCGGCTTACGGCAATTAACGCGATAGAGTTTGAAATCTCGTGAGACTAATACAATATAATAACTCACATTTAATTTAGCACGCTTGAATGCTTAAGTAGACAAGTTTAATTATCTGGCAGTCACCTTACACGATTGCTTTTGCAGATAGGTATGGCAATATAGTTTATAAATCTAAGCTCTTGCGTAAGGATAGGAATTGTCGTTCGCTGCTCCGTAATGCAAAGCATCCCATTGGCTGGCCAACCTCAAATAGTCTTCTGTCAAATAAGGAGATATGCAGGGATTTGATAACCGATCATATGGAAAGGGACTGATGTAGAATCAGAGCTGTTAGCATGATTGCTGCCCCAGATTAAAAGGCGACCGATGTAGAATCAGTAATGCTAGAATAGCTGCTACCCCGGATTTGCAGTGGGGGTAAAAGCAACTCACATTTTGTTATTTCTTGAATCTGTACTGAATTGCATGCAACTAGAATAGCGAGAAAGATTCTTAAGAAATTACATATAAATATGTTGAGTCCTGCATCTATGCAAGTTACAGGCACAAACAGATAAAAGTCAAACTTATTCACTCCATGATTTTCATACCATGAACATTCACAGCAAAGTTGAGCAAAATCTTTCAAAAGTTAAAACACGGAATAGGAATCCGGAAGGGCAGTCCGATATGGACAGACGGACGGACGGATAGTTTGATTACCTTTACTGTATGTAGTTAACAATGACTTGTGTTTGTGCTTCAAAAGTTACAGTTTCAAACTTCACAAATGAATCGAAAATTTAAAATATTTTTCAAACATAACTAATCAAAACACCATGCAGATAAACGATCTCCGGGCATTTAAGGCGAGGCCCGACTTAAAACTATTCCTCCCCTTGTCACTTTTACTTACAAATTCTTGTGAAGCTAGGAGCTTCGAACTCCTTTACTCTTTACTACCAAACGTAATTGAACTTCTTTGTAGCATATTGGTTGGCGCCAGTCTGTCGGTCATGTTTGTTTGATGTTCTCCCGCTGAGGTTATATGTGAAAAGGCGTATTTGATTGGTCGATGCGTTTTTGCTGTTTTACTTTGATCTTTTCCTGCCAACAAAACTGACTTTCCGTGGCAAGGCTTGTTTCAGAACATAGTGGCGAGATAAGAATTGCCTAGGGAAGATGGATGCCCCTTTACTCCAAGAGCACCAGGGCATCAGTAAGCTCCCGCCCAACCACCCGCGCATTAGCTTTGAGAAATCCAGTCAGAAACACAGGAAACTCAACATACGCAAGACTCCTCTATTATGTTACTAAAAAAGACAGAGACAGATAAAATAATTTACAACGAAGACAAAGAATGTGTTGATTTAGTAAATCAGAAAGTTGGGAAAAACATGATAAAAATAGAACATAAAACAAGTAATCTGTAATCCTGTATACAGTTCCATAATAATTTTTATTTATTTATTTCGCCACAAAGAGTAATACAAACATTTTATTTAATTATAACACAGTTACACAGTTAAAGTGGGGAGAAAAAAGTCCAAAATGGAATTGTTCTATCTGAATGTGATATTACACATGCAGCCAGAGGAGCTTCTAGAAATATTCCCCTGGACCCTCTCCCAAATTCATCAGGCCCAAATGACAGTGTATTTGACAATGATTTATTCGAGAACAGCTTCAAAGGGCAATAAAATATAGAGCTACACATAGGAGTAATCAAGATTTTCATAACTTGTCACAAGAAATATCTCAATTTGGCTGGATTTTAACTACTTTTATGAAGAAAAAAAATGTTGTTATGGCCATTGCATGTATCAAACTTATATTGACAATAAATTGGGATTATAATAGTTTAGGACCTCATGATAAGTTTTCTGGAACCAAGTTGCCCTTAGATCCCAATATTCATTTCAAGCAAAATGACGTTTTCTTTCCTCGAAATTACAATCCTTGTGTATTAGAGAAAGAAAATAATTTTACAATCAGGACTAAAAAATGTTTTAATTTTTTAAAAATATTTTTAACTGCGGCGAAGCTAAGCAGGTCTATGAGAGCTTTGCGTTATGGTGTTGGTGGTGGTCGGGGTGGTGACAATGTTAATGTTAAGAGATAGGGGTGACAATGTTAATGTTAAGAGATAGCAAGCAGTAGAACTAATAGTCGCCGCAGGTCTCTGAAGAGCATTCCTTCTTGTTTTTTATCGAACATATCAGAAGAAAAAAATCGATAAAAAGTTGAATTTAAAAAGTTTGTTAGATTAGTGTTTAATGTCATACTCAATGAAGCTTTATATATATGACAAGTTTGCTTTATATATATATCAATATATGACAAGTGGAGTTGACAAGTGCTTTTCATCACATGTACATGAAGGTAATTTTGGGGTTTTATGTCTGTAAAATCGTGGGACAATTTTACTTTTTCCAGACAGTCCATCAAAACATAGCATATTTTGTGTTCCCGGATTTTGTAACCAAGAAAAATGTAGAAAAAAGATTTTCATCAGGCAGCTTTTTCTAGGGTATAGTTAGGTGGGCAGAAACATTTATAAGTCTTTTTTTTTTAGACCTAACCACCAATTCATTTGCCAGATAATTGAGTAAGCTCTAATATTGGGACAATCCAAAAGAATCATGAATATTTCCCTATGACTGTAACACTTAACAAAGCCAATGCTTTCGGCTTTCTATCATTTTTTCTTGGTAACTGAGAACACAACGTGATGCCGAGACTTGCTATCTTAACATGTGTTCCTGGCAAGAAAGTGCGAGAAAAGCAGTTTTGCCCATCTTACTCGACAGTGGACTGTGCAGGTATATTTCCTTTTTTTTAAACCATCGTCAGAAGTCAAAGAAATAAAAAAATTAACACCATTTGGTTATCAATTTTTGTTTTATGGTCTGTTCCTTCAATAATCTTACTTGATTATCCCAAAAAAAGCATAATTCTTTCAAATAATATTTATTATAGGTAAAAGGTATTTTCACCTTTACAGAAATGACCTTTACTTAAAAATTACCAGGAAATAAGGGAGGGTTAAAGAGTAGGAATATTTGTTTATCATAATGTATGCAGGTATAGTTTTAACTTAAAGATAATCACAGAGTCCTCTATTGTAAGAAATACAAGGCTATCTGAAATATAGATTTATTAGTACACTATAAGCTTTATGCCAGAGTCTATCATAGTGTGGGCTAGCTGTCATTTATATGCCCTGTAAATGGACTAATGCACAAGTTCTCTATCTATTTATAGCCTTATTCTAAAAGTCGGCCATGATGGTTTCTGCCTTGTGTACTAATTCTTTATGCTATCTGTCACTTTGTTAATTTATTAAATTTATGCTATGATAAATGGAGCTGTTTTTAAGAGCCAAATTCAACGAAAACATTTCTTTTTTTGCTCTAAAACAAGATTGTTATTATACTATAATACAATTGATCTAAAAATCATTTGTGAAATGAAAGGTTTGATTTGTAATTTTCTATATTTGTTAACATTACAATTCACACTTCCTGTTTCCAGAACAACGAATTCAATGCGTTTACTTCTGGATAAACACAATTTTCCGTTTAATAATGGGGAAAAAATCTATTTGGAACACAATGTAATATTGACAAAGAAGGTCGAAGGTCACAGCCCTCTAGTGACCTATAGGCCCTAATTGAAATATGAACAAAAAGTAAACATAAAATGTTGGCTAAAATGTATAGTGATATGTAATATGTTGTGTTGCATGCTCAGTTTTACCTACCTCATTATCTATGTCAATGAATATGTCTATGTGTAACAGTAAAGGATAGGCCCTGGAGAGAAACATTCAATCTAGTGCCCAACTTAGCTTAAATTATTCCAATCCTCTTTATCCACATAATTAAAAATTAGCCAGACTTATGTTCATTGAAATTTATAAAAGAGATACAAACCAACAGACTAAGTTTATGAGTGTTTTCTCTTTAGAGCTTGATGTTACATCTGCCATTGGAGAAAAAACTATACATGTGAATATATCTTCTGTCAGCCATATTTGCAGTCTAGTTTTGTATCTTGATAAGATACCAGTCGGTTTTGAAAGCATGTTAATTTTACACCAAGGCATTTTACCTCCCCAAAACGCCACTAATCATTGCTGTGGTTTACTTACTAGCTGGTGAAATCGTCGTTTCCTTAGAATTTGACAGTTAAACCGTCCTTAGAGGCGAAATTACTGACAACTAGCCATTGTAACATCGACTCAACAAGGAGAACGTCGTCTAATACAGAACTACGTGAGCAGCTATGGGTTAGCTATGTATGTCGGCTCTGACCGTGTAACCTTCCAAAACTACACTCGCTAAAACTCTAATTTTCGCGTAGAATTCCAAAATGAATCGGGACTATATTATACCAATTTAAACAAGAATTCCCCCTCTTTCAAATGATGTATAGTTTTATAGGGTTTCATTAAGGGATTTTTAAAACAGATGTGATATATCTAGGGCTATCGAACACTTTGTGTTTGTTGCCTTGACTCAGAGGCCTGCATATACAGAGAAAAGCTACGTCAACTTGTTCGCCCTGCTCTCATCTGTCTAGTTTTTCTCTCGGCCAAAAATGTCGGCTTAGTTGATAATGATACGATACTCTATGCTGTTCATGCAATCATTTAGAATAGTCCATTGGTCGTTTTACCTTTTTAGACTTACGTTAGAAAAGTTCTCTTTAAAGGAAAATGTCAAAACAACTTGGGCAGAATTTCTCCTCAAAGTCTTAGGTGAATCGAAAGGCTATAGTCCAGCCAGCTTCAGATGAAACAGCCGGATTTAATGATATAGGAAGTCGTCCAAGCATGTATTATTCAATTTCATGCGCTATGCAACGTGCATCAACTTATAAAACAACAAATGTCAACAATTCGTATATTTCACCTTTTTCCTTGATTCGCAAATCCTAAGGCATTTCTTATGGTTAATTAAATACGCCACCCATACTTACAATAAGATTAAATCGTTAGTTGAGGAATATGTTGATTTTGCTCTGGTAGTGCATTGGGAACAAGCCAGAACACGTGGTGCGTTATGTATTGATACTATAGGCACAACATACAGCGAGTGAATGCTCATGAAAAATGCACTTATATACCGACACTGACCTATACCAATAATAGTGCACATAACACGAGCATTAAAATTTGTCATCAAGTCATATATTTATTTTAAATACCGAAATGAAAATTAAATTTATTGAAGGAAATAACAGTTATACCAGTAAAGTGACTTGTTAAACGGAAAAATGTTCACGAATATAAAATGGCTATATATAGGCCCTATGTATAATTAATTTCAATTTTAAATCGGTAAAACTTCTTAAATACCGGTATATAATAAAGGGAATAAGGATAACTTTGTTATATAGGCTACCGGTATTATGTTCTGCAAACAAGTTGAAGATAATTATTATACATTGGTCAAATATTTAAGTTTCAATTCAAAGCTTTTTAAAATGATTTATATATAATCTATTAAAGTAATTTCGTTATTAAGGGTTAACATTTCGCAGGAAGATTCTCGTGAATCGAACCAACGGCCCTCAGAATCAGGCAACCAAATCACTAGCCTTATTCAAATGCCGGGTATAGGCCTATATAAGACCACTCCTTCAACTGCATGGCATTGTGTATATATAGGCCTATTATATAAAGGTGCATAACAGAAACATCAGTTTAGACTATATAGCCTATATAGTAGCCTATAAGAAGATACCTGACATATACACTAATAGCGAACATTCCTTTTAGAATGTTGATGTTTTTGTTTTGGAATGGGATTGGCAGAGGAGGCGGCTAGACTTATGAAAAATCTTACTTCCTATGGAGAGTTTTCTTTGGCTGAAATATTTAGTAAATAAGATCAGAAGAAGTCGGTTCTCGATGACCTGACATTTATTTAGCACTAAAAAAACCATTAACCTCAATACTAAGTACTAGCCCTGGGTCACTTCTTGTAGTTGGTACTATAAAGAGATGTGACTATTGTCATAGTCACACCTGACCCTCGTAAACCATAAGCTGTCATCGGAGACTTACTGATACATATCTTTATTGCCTTGTTTATACTTAACTTCTTTGTCTGCCACGACATTTACTGTGCTTTACGAGTCTGTTTTCTTCTTCAATTTTAATTGTGCCCCAAATAGATAGATCTTTTAATATAGTTGATTATAATCACCAGTAAACTATGATGACGTCTACATATAAGCATGCATAGATATATAGCGCTACTGGCTGTGTACTGGTTGAAGATAATCGTTTTGAAACTTAGGATTACATTACATATTGCTGTGATTTTATTAAACTATAATATTTGTAATAATGTTAAGAACTTAAATAAAATTAAACATATACAACTATATAGCTATAACTATATTGCTGTAGAAACCTAATAAACTGAAATGTTAAAAGACAATCTTGAATCAAACGCCTCTGTCTTGTTCGGAATTACTGATGTGCTTTATCCTGAACAACTAAAGTCAGTTGCACACGGGCGATTTTGAATAAGGTGCGCAAACGGCTTTTCCCGCACTATCTCGCGTTACTTGTTATCTGCAAACCCTATAGGAGCACGTGTTACAATAGCAAATCTCGGGGCCACGTACTGTTTAGGCTAGAAATTATCAGACAACCAATAGCACGCCTTAATGGCGATTTTGAGCTGGACCAGTGGCTAAGAAAGAAGAGATTTTCCTTCAGCAGCTTGCTCATTGCGATTTTTCAAAAGTCAGCTTAAAGTTAATATTCATAATGGTTAGTTTATAATGTCTTTACATGATAACAGATTATATCTCCGATATTCAATTGCCTTTTGTCCAAGTAAAGACAAGTGGCGAGTGAATCATTGAAATTGAACAAAGAATACTGTGTTTTCCAACAATATTAGCGGATTCAATCAATTTCCAATGTGTAATTTCTCTGTTGCTTTAGTCAGAAGAGGGAATGTTACATACACATGCGCGTTCTTGCAATAATTTAACTAGTATGTCTTATTTTAACTTATTTTAACCTTAAAATCGTGTGACTGTATCTTATAGGAACTGTTTGGATTATACTACTATATGTATGTGATTTTCTGTCACATGTTTGTAGGCGTCGATTCACAAGATATCAAGTTTGACTCATGGCGATTAATCGCCAACAGTTAAGTCGAGCCGCAAGCTGCCGCACACGGAACTATACCCTTTAGATTTTAAGTCGACGACTCCGAGACGCTAGTGTGCGTCAGGCTTATGCAATTCGTACAGTAATTGCATACATGTACATACCTGTAAATCTTCTGTAAATAATAACTGGCATTATAGTTTTTACACAATAACAGATTATATCTAGGAAATTCAATTGCATTTTGTCCAAGTTAAGACAAGTGGCGAGTAAACTATCGAAATTAAACAAAAATACTGTGTTTTCCGGCAATATTAGCTGATTCAATCAATTTTCAATGTGAAATTTCTTTTTTAGTAATAAAGCCTTTTTTCTATTGAATGAAACAACATTGAATCATTTTTTGGCTACAAGAAAAACAGACGATTTCTTTTCCGGATATGCCCTAATCTGATTAAAATCAGATCTACATTAGCTCCCCGGTATTATATTGTCGCGATGTAGATCTGAGGACAAACCCTACC